>CAUYQU010042456.1:0-23589 GCA_963574635.1 Cheracebus regulus
GGGGAGAAATGCCAGATATAGGTGAAGGGGAGGAAGGCAACAAATTACACTGCCACGTGTGTACCTATGCAACAATATTGTATGTTCTTCACATGTACCCCAAAACCTAAAATGCAATAAAAATATATATATATATATATAAAAAATTCTCAATAAATAGGATATTGCTGGAACATACTTCAAAATAATAAGAGCCATGCATGACAAGCCCACAGTCAATATGCTATTGAATGGGTAAAAGCTGGAAGCATTCCCCCTTGAAAACCAGCACAAGACAAGGATGCCCTCTCTCACCACTCCTATTCAATGTAGTATTGGAAGTTCCAGCCAGGGCAGTCAAGCAAGAGAAAGAAATAAAGGGCATTCAAATAGGAAGAGAGGAAGTCAAATTATCTTTGTTTGCAGATGATAATGATCTGATATCTAGAAAACTCCATCGTCTCAGCCCAAAAGCTCCTAAAGCTGATAAGCAACTTCAGCAAAGTCTCAGGATACAAAATCAATGTGCAAAAATCGCTAGTATTCCTATACACTAACAACAGCAAGCAGAAAGCCAAATTATGAATGAACTCCCACTCACAATTGCTACAAAAAGAATAAAATACCTAGGAATATAGCTAACAAGGGAAGGGAAGGACTTCTTCAAGGGGAATTATAAATCATTGCTCAAGGAAATCAGACAGGACACAAGCAAATGGAAAAACATTCCATCTTCATGGATAGGAAGAATCAATATCATAAAAATGCCCAAAGTACATACTGCCCAAAGTAATTTATAGATTCAATGCTATTCCCATTAAACTACCAATGATATTCTTCACTGAATTATAAAGAGCTATTTTAAAATTCATATGTAACCAAAAAAGAGCCGAAATAGCCAAGACAAATCCTAAGCCAAAAGAACAGAACGGGAGGCATCACGCTGACTTCAAACTATGTTACAAGGCTACAGTAATCAAAACACTGTGGTACTGGTACAAGAACAGACATACAGACCATGGAAAGATCAGAGAACTCAGAAATAAGACCACACACTTACAACTATCTGATCTTTGACAAACCTAACAAAAACAAGAAATGGGGAAAAGATTCCCTATTTAATAAATGGTGCTGGGTGAACTGGCTAGCCATATGCAGAAAACTGAAACTGGACCCCTTCCTTACACCATATAAAAAATTAACTAGAGATGGATTAAAGACTTAAATCTAAAACGCAAAACTATAAAAACCCTAGAAGAAAATCTAGGCAATATCATTCAGGACACAGGCACAGGCAAAGCTTTCATGATGAAAAGGCCAAAAGCAATTGCAACAAAAGCAAAATTTGAAAATGGGATTTAATTAAACTAAAGAGCTTCTGCACACAAAAGAAACTATCATCAGAGTAAACAGAGAACCTAGAGAATGGAAGTAAATTTTGGCAATCTATTCATCTGACAAAGATCTAACATCCAGAGTCTATGAGGAACTTAAACAAACTTACAAGAGAAAAACAAACGACCCCATTAAAAATTGGGCAATGGACATGAACAGATACTTCTCAAAAGAAAACATACATGCAGCCAATAATCATATATAAAAAAAAAAAAAGCTCAACATCGCTGATCATTAGAAAAATGCAAATCAAAACCACAATGAGATACCATCTCACACCAGTCAGAATGGCTATCATTAAAAAGTCAGAGTAACAGATGCTGGCAAAGTTATAGAGAAAAAGGAACATTTTTACACTGTTGGTGAGAGTGTAAATTAGTTCAGTCATTGTGGAAGGCAGTGTGGCAGTTCCTCAAAGACCTAGAGGCAGAAATGCCAATAAATAGAAATGCCAAGCAATCCCATCACAGGGTATATACCCAAAGAAATATAAATCATGGCCAGGCGCGGTGGCTCACGCCTGTAATCCCAGAACTTTGGGAGGCTGAAGAGGGTGGATCACGAGGTCAAGAGATCAAGACCATCCTGGCCAGCATGGTGAAACCCCATCTCTATTAAAAACACAAAAATTAGCTGGGCATGGTGGTGTGAGCCTGTAGTCCCCGCTACTCGGGAGGCTGAGGCAGGAGAATTGCTTGAACCCAGGAGGCGGAGGTTGCAGTGAGTCAAGATCCCGCCACTGCACTCCAGCCTGGTGCCTGATGACAGAGCAAGACTCTGTCTCAAAAAATAAAAAAAAGAAATATAAATCATTCTATTATAAGGATATATGCACACATATGTTCATTGCAATACTATTCACAATAGCAAAGACATGAAATCAACCTAAATGCTCATCAATGATACACTGGATAAAGAAAATGTGGTACATGTACACCATAGGATACTATGCAGTCATAAAAAGGAATGAGATCATGTCCTTTGCAAGGACATGAAAGGAGTTTGAAGCCATTATTCCTCAGCAAACTAACACAGGAGCAGAAAACCAAACCTCACATGTTCTCACTTGTAAGTGAGAGCTGAAAGATGAGAACACATGGACGCAAGGTGGGGAACAACACACACTGGGGCCTATCAGGGGTTGCGGAGGAGAAAGAGCATCAGGAAGAATAAACCTACAGAGAGATAAACAGAACCACAAAACAGAATAAACCTTGAAACAGACCTCCACACATATACACTTGACATGTAATAGCAATGACATTGTAAAAGTGGTGAACAGAGGTAAACAGACAGACTGAAATGCTTCAGGACCACTGCTTATCTACATGGAGCAAAAACAAAATTAGAATGTTGTTTCAAACCATGCATAAAAATAAATTCCAGATGCAAAAGTGAAAGGCAAACTTTAAAACCTTTAGAAGATATAGAAGAGCACTATTATGATTACAGATTACAGAAAATGTTGAAAAAGACAAAGAAAACACAAATAAAAAGGAAAGATAACACATTTTACATTTAAATCTTAAACTTCCATACATCAGAAGATACCATAAGGATAGTAAAAAGAGCAGCCACAAAGTGGAAAAGACAATTGTTACACACATAACTGACACTAGCATTTAGATGGAACTCCTATAAGTCAACAAGCAAAGGACACCAAACGAAACAAACTCAGCTTAAAAATGGGCAAGAGGCATGAATAGGCAATCAAATGAAAGGAAAAAAACAAAATGACCAATAAACATAAGAACTGATGCTTTAACTCACTAGTAATGAGGGAAATGTACATTTTTTTTTAATGTATATTTGTTTATATCCAGCATACTGGCAAAAGCTGTTAAGGATAACAAAACCAAGTGTTAGCAGGGGTGTAGAGCACAGCAATATGAATGCACGTCTTATCAATTTATATCTCTCTAGCAATCTTACAAGTAGAAGAAGCAAAGTGAAGGATGTGCTCAGTTTATGGTCCTACAATTCCACAACTAGGTATATAACCTAGCAAACTAATAACTGTGCTCAAGGAAACTTGGAGATTTATACAAGAATGTTTGCTGCAGCAGTCTACAATTGTGAAAAAAAAACTAGAAACAACCTGAATTACAATCAACAGAAGAATAAATAATTTGTGGTATATCTATACAATGGAATAAGACTTAGCAGTGAAAATGAATGAACTAATATAGTTTAACTTCAAAAACATATTGTTAAATGGGAAAAAAGCAAAATTAGAAGAATAAGCACCATATTATATCACTAAATAAAATGTTAAAACATGACAAACAACACTATAATGTTATTGGATATATGCATATGTTTTTTAAAAGTATAAATATATGTGGAAAATAAAACAAATTCAAGATAGTGATTGTTTCCAGGAAAAAAGAGAAGAAGGAGAATTAAATCAAGGAGGAATATCCAGGGTCTTTCAATTATACATATTTTTTCTTTAATCTGGGTGGTAGATACCTATATGATCTTTATAGTATATATATTTTTGTATGCCTGAAATATTTCATAATGTTTTAAAAATCAAATTCATGTCAAGAGGCCTGATGGTGGTTCAACTTGTAAAGTTACACTGGAAGACACTGGTTTGATATGAGGGGAAAGTCATCTGACAATTAGAGCCATCTCTAAATAAATATGCTGACATGGAAAGTGAAGATTGTCCCCATCATTGGAGCTCTCTGAACAGAAGCAAATGCCTTTCTGTAGAAGATGCTGCAAAGGAAAGAACCATTAATGTCCCATTTACCACCATATCTCCACTGCAGAGCCTATACTTACAAGGTGCTTAATCAATATTTGTTGAATATTGAAATTTGAAAAGCATTTACTGAAAGTCTCCTTAAATTCTAGTAGTAGAATATTGAAAAGAATAAAAATAACCTAACAGTAACAAAATTAAAAATATTAACTTATACTCACCAATAAAGATTAAACAGGATGAATTAAAAGACAGGAGACTGAAGGAGAGAGAAAGCACACTCAGAGAAACTGTCTAGATTAGATTTGAAGACTATCCAGTAAATTCCACATGATAAGTAGTCTTTGAAGGGTGCTTCACAGTTTACTCCTGTTAGTTAATCTGCACAATAATCCTGTAAAGAACAGCTTTACTTCATTCTATCGGTTAAAACATTGAAGCTGACAAAGATTAACTGACTTGTTCAGTATCTTAAGCCAGTTGGTATCAAGAATAGTACTAAAATGTAGGTCTCTAGACACCAAACTCCTCCCTCTTCTGTGGCACAAGCAAATCCAGTCACCAGATGAGGGAACGCCACATGCAGGTGTGTTGGCAGTCTATAATAGCCCCTACAGAACTTAACACACAGGTAGGAGAAAAGACAATTTAACATTCCAAATTAACTCTATCGATTACTACATTCTTTCCTTATCTCCCAACTTTATAATCTAATCCCATAGAGTATATACAAACCCAGTGGCTTAGTCAGTTGGGGTTGCTGTAACAAAAATAATATCATGGCTTGCTGGGTTAGAAAACAGAAATTTATTCCTCGTAGTTCTGAAGACTGGGAAGTCTAAGATCAAGGTGACAGCTGATTTAGTTTCTTCCTGGCTTGCAGACAGACCCTCTTGCTATATCCTCACAGGGCAGCAAGAGAGATCATTTCTCTATCTCATAAGGGCATTGATCCCACTCATGAGGACTATACTACCATGACCTAGTGGGCTCCCAAAGGCCCCACCTCCAAATAGCAGCACACTGGGCATTAGGGCCTCCAAATAAAAATTGGGGGAAAACACAAACATTCAGACCATAGCACCCCATCTCTAAGTCACTGGCCAATCCCCACTAAGAAATTTGTAGAAGGTATGATGCCACAGCTCCTATAATTGTTACTGATTGCCCATACTGGGCTATATATTTCAAAAAAAGAAGAAAAAAAGACATTTAGGTCAGAATCACATTCAAGACACAAAATCTCTGCAGAATGCATAGTGGAGTGTGAATGGACTTAAAGCCAGCTGCTCCACACCCAACACCCCGTTCCCTCGTTCTAGCAACTAGAACATGTTTCCAGCAGCAACTGGAAGAAGATGACGACACGTGGCTGCCCGGTGCTGGAATTAGAACTGTAATAGACAGCGATACCTGGTTTCCACCCTCACTCACACTTTAAAAACTGGACCACGGCTTGGAAGGACCATTAACAGGACAGAAGTCAAGACATGCATCCTCTCTGCTCGGTCCTAAACTAGCTGAGAGATCTTGTCTGAATCACCAAACTTATTCAGGACAGAGCTTCAACAAGCATAAAGTCAAAAGAAAGGAGATGGTATCTAAAATGTCCAAGAACCTGCAAGTGTCCACTTCCCAGTCACTTGGCAGGGTATGCCTGCAGAACTCAGCTTAGACACTGAGCAGATGTTTATTAAACCATCCATCCATCAACATGACTGTGTTTATGGTTAGCCCTAACAAGCATGATTAGGGGCTGGTTCTCTAATGCTGTTTTATGGGTTTTGTGGGCTCCAGGGGAAGAATAAATCAAGCAGGAGTTTACTGAGAGTGACTCAGCACACCACCACCATTTCAATGAGACCAGAGTCTGAAAAACAAGCAAATATCACTCTCCCAACCAGTCCATCTGCTGTCTGGATGGAAGATGAGAATAAATGGAATTACGAGCATAGGGAAGAGAACCATCCCACGTTTATGATGCCTTGAAGACCACTCCAGCAGACATCAAGTTCACTTTCAAAGTGAGGCAAGAGTCTGTAAAAGCCCTCTCTCCTCTTCCCAAGAGGGTAACAACTCAGTCCCACCCATCAGCTCAGTCAAGCCACACATCTGCCATTAGTGCGAGTCTCTCACACAATATGCACACTGATATATCTGGCTTTGAAGAAGGCTAGGAAAGTTACAGACAAGCACATATACCTACTGAGGTCTTAATAAGTCACAGAACAACTAGGAAATGATAGAATACATCTTCTTGGTCAAAATCATCAGAAACATAAGTCCTAGAGGATGGAAAATTGTACTGTGGGTCCTGTTCACATTGACTAATTGCTTTATACTATTGCTTAATTTTTTTCAGGAATGTCCACAGGCCAGGCATAGTGGCTCATGCTTGTAATCCCAACACTTTGGGAGGCCAAGGTGGGAGGATCACTTGGACCCGGGAGTTCAGGACCAGCCTGGGCAACACAGTGAGACCTCGCTTCTACTAAAAATAAAAAGTTAGCCAGGTTGCACACCTGTGATCCTAGCTACTCAGGAGGCTGAGGCAAGAGAATCGTTTGAGAGCAGGAGTTCAAAGCTGCAGTGAGCCATGATCACGCCACACTGTTCTAGCCTGGACAACAAAGGGAGATTGTGGCTCAAAAAAATAAAAAAGTCCATAGTATATCTTCCACTAAACTATATGTAGCCTGAGGGACAGACAAAATATCTAACGCATACCTACCTAATGTCCTCACCACCAAAAATACTGCCTGCATATGAAAAAGGACTCTATTCATAACTGTTACCAAGGATAATTCTAAAAAGTCCACAGGATACACCAAGATTGTGTGACAGCATATCTACATCACATGACCCTTGCAGCCAACACTGCCTTATTCAAGTTTATATCCCTAATATCTAGCACAGTACCTGGCTTGCCACAGTACTCAGTAAATACTGATTGCATGAATAAAATTCTCTTTCAAGATCTCCTTCTTAGTTTAACACATTCCTACCTAGCCCCTGCTCAGATAGGGGAGATATTTTTACCAGAATCAGCACTAAGAGGCAGCATGCAATATTCCAGGGGTTCCAGAGGCCTAGTTCCACTGGGAATTGCCTTTTACTATCTATGGGATGCTATAACATTTAGCCACTAAGACTTAACTTCCCACCTGTAAATGGAAATAAAAACTATCTCAAACAAAGGAGGTGAAGATCAAAACAGTAATTAAAGTGTTAGAGAAACTGCAAAAGAATACAGAGGATAGGGGTAATGGAAGTAATAAAATGATGAGATGAGGATAAAAGAAGCAGCCAAACGCTTGCCGCTTAAAGGAGCCATTTTTCTCTGATGGCAAAATACACGTTTCCCATGCTATCCCCTCATTTACGATACTAAAGAAAAATAAGGGCTTGGGCTGGTGAGTGTACGAAGAGTAAATCCTCCTTGTTGTTTCATCCAGGAAGCCTCCCCACACTGCATCTTCTTCTCAGGATCTGTGGCATATAACTTAGTACTCGAAAACACACAGCAGGTGAGTTTGTTCATCTTTTCATGTGTTAGTCCCATTTCTCCAAACAGATTCATTCACTGCATATATATTGAGCATAAATCATGTACCAGACACGGGTACACAAATACGAATTACTATCTTCTTGCCCAAAAAAGCAAAAAGACCACTGAGAGAAACTATGCACTGATATAAGTCAATGTCAATTCATTAAGTCAGTCATAAACTCTTATTCAATGAATAGCATGGAGCCTTCAGAGAAACACTTTTCTTAGAAATGTCAACAATCACCAGATTTACCACCTGGTGGCATGAAAAGTTCAACAGGCCTGAGGAAGCCAGGCCTTCTGGTTGTGTTCTTGATTCTGCCACAGGAGAGCTGTGATAGTGCTGATGAAATCCTCCTCTGTTCCCTCCCTCAATTATTCCATGCAAACACTAAATTATGCATGCCTGTATGTTAAGAAAACTCACTGGCTGAAACACTGAACTTCCAAAAACAAAAGAATGAATACCCTTCAATTTACTCTACAAAAGTCCTCTTCACTTTACAATAGTCTATTTACTCATGACTCAACAGGGAAGCTGGGGTCTGAGAGACTGGAATGTGGCCTGGGAGAGTTCAGGACAAGCTACAATGCCAATCCCATCCTTTGTTGGACCCACAGACTTGAACTAGTCACTTTCATCTCTTTGTACTTCAGTCCCCCTCATCTGTAAAATAACAGGGCTGATTTAGAAGCTAACTCTCAGAGGTGATCTCCGAAGTCCTTTTCAACTCCAGTACTCTGTGATTCTATATTTGATTCTTTCCTATATTCTGGAGACCACCCCACCTTGCCCCAGTGAAGTCACATCCCGATTACTTAATGCTCACATATTGCTTGACAGATCAATTAGAGCAAACAGCCAGAACACAGCAAGACTGCACAGCGCTCCACGTGCTCCTGGGCTGTGTAAAGTGCCCTTTCTCTCTGAGGCGTGGGAGGAGGAAACTTGTGATCTCTGTCTTCCCTTAGCTGTTCATCAATATGTTGCTCAAATGAAACTACACATAAGCAGGATTTATTCATTACTTGTCTTATGTTCTCAAATCTTTATATCTTTTCTGCTCCACGGGGGAAAAATAACTTAAAATCTCAGTCAACAACTTGCCATATTGTAGTGAAAATTAAAAATGATATCCCAATTCTGGGAAAATGGTGGCAGTATATTTATTGGGTCTTCCACAATCTCTATAAAAAAAAGTAACAGAGCAACTAAATAGCAAATTTAAAAACTCATGGACAGGCCAGGCACAGTGGCTCACGCCTGTAATCCTAGCACTTTGGGAGGCTGCGGTGGGTGGATCACCTGAGGTCAGGAGTTCAAGACCAGCCTGGCCATCATGGTGAAACCTCATCTTTATAAAAAATAAATAAATAAATAAATAAATAAAATACAAATACAAATAAAAAAACCTCATGAATGACACTCAACAAAATTTGGTGCCAAGGTATCCCCACAATCCCCCAAACACAAGCAGATAGAGACAAATCACCAATAGCCAGCATGATATTGATGTCTCTGCAGGAAAAATCAAAGGGAAGCAATGGAGCATATGATGAACCTGAACCCAGAAGAGCCAATAGGGTAAACTGGAGAACTGTAGCTGAACCTGGAACAATATGGGGCCCACAGGAGGTTTGAAGGGCTGGAGTACTCTAGCCACTAGGAACTCTAAAAACTGACTGCCCAGGACAGGATCCCACACCGAGAGAAACTGCTAGAAACAGAATCAAAATGAAGCAGGATAGGCAACAGAGACAAAGGGAAAAGAAGGCTCAGGTAAAAGAGGGAGATGGAAACAGAACCACTACATTTTTTTAAATGTTCATGAAAACAAGCTCTGTGCAGTTAGAAATGCTACCAAATGCAGGAAAACTAAGTTTACATAAAAATTAACAACAGAAAAGTAACAAGGTCAAATCCATAAACATTTCTATTTAAAAAGAGAGAATAAGAAACAAAATAACATCCTTAGAAATATGTGATAGTGAAAGCATGCCAAAAAGACATATTTTTAAATAAGCTAAAAATAATTTAAATTATGCAAGGCATGAAAGAACAACATAAATTAGAATTAAAAAAATTTAGAAATAAAGTGACAAAACTCAAGAAAGCAAAGTAAAAAAAGAAAACTATTTTAGAAATAAAAACTAAACTAGAAGAAATGTAAGAAAAAATAAACCTAAAAAATGCCTGAAAAGTAGGGAAACTTTTTAATTAAACAGAAACAATAGAAAGAGATCAAAGGGATTTGAAAGTGACAAATATTGAAGATAGGCAAAGAAGAGCCAACATATGGATAAAAGCAGTGCCAGAAGAATAAAACCAAAGCAAGAAATAGAATTCTAAAAACAGTAGTCTGTGAACATTTTCCTGGAAAAATACTATTTGAAACCTGATATTGAAAGAACGTACTACCTACCTGAGAATACTGACTCAGAATAATATCAACATGTAGTCTAGTAAAATTCACAGACTTTTTTTTTTTTACAAAAGATAATTTAGGCAGCATCTATTTTAACAGTATATAAATTATAAGGAAAAGAAAAAATAGATCAGATTTGCAACAAGCTTTATGCCAGAAGTAGATGGAATAACATTTAAGATAAAAAAAATAAAAAGTCAACCACAGATTTAATATTCAGCAGTTTTGACCTTTCACATACAAAGAGCATAGATAAAACATTATCAACATTCAGAAAAAAACTCAGGGAATATTGTTTCCATAAGCTTTTCCTAAGGATACTAGAGAAGAACTTCGGATAATCAAAGTGACTAGAAACAAGAATGTAAGTTTTGGTAGTAACTATTAAATATGTAATTATTGAAGAACTAAAACTAAGTAAGTGTTAAAAAGGAAATACTACAATGTGTAATGACTATATGATTTTATTATATAACTAGGGCTGCTATAACAAATTATGACAAAGTTACAGGCTTAAGACAACAGAAATTTATTTTTTTCACAACTCTGGTGAATGGAAATCCAAAATCAGTTTCACTGGACCTCAGTCAAGGTGCTAGCAGGCTGTACTGCCTCCAGAGGCTCTAAAGGAGAATCCATTCCTTGCCTCTTTCAGCTGCAGGAGGGTGCCAGTCTTCCTTGGCTGTGGCCACATCACTCCAATCTCTGCCTCTGTGGTTATATTGTCTTTTCCTTTCTGTATGTAATCTCCCCCTACCTCCCTCTTGTAAGGACAACTGTGACTATATTTGAGGCCCACCTAGATAATCCAGGATAATCTCACCATCTCAAGATCATAAACTTAATCACATATACGAAGTCTTTGCCATATAAAGTAACATTCACAGATTCGGGAGATTAAGACATGAATACTTTTTGAGGGACCATTATTCAGAGCATCACAATGATACAATATAACCATTTTATAAGATGGTGAAGGACACAGATGACTCTTTTTTTTTTTTTTTTTGGGAGATGGAGCCTCACTCTGTCTCCAGACTGCAGTGCAGTGGTTCGACCTCGTTTCACTGCAGCCTCTGCCTCCCCAGTTCAAGCAATTCTTCTGCCTCAGCCTTCTGAGTAGCTGGGACTACAGGTATGTGCCACCATGCCCAGCTATTCTTGTATTTTTAGTAGAAACAGGGTTTCACCATGTTGGCCAGGATGATCTCTATCTTTCCACCTTGTGATCCACCCACTTCAGCCTCCCAAATTGCTGGGATTACAGGCATGAGCCACTGTGCTCAACCTAGACAACATTTTTAAAAAGGTTTTGTACTGTGCTCAGTAATCATAATCGGTGCTGGTGTTTGTACTATTGTTCTGAGACTACTAATTGAGTATTGTGGGATAAAGCAAGTGAGTAATTATGGAATATTGAATTCTGTCATTCCCTATGTACTGGAAAACCAGAATTCTCAGTGTGGACAAAAGAACAGAAGAAATACAGAAGTAATCAAGTAAAAACCTTGAATTCTAATGGAAATATCAGTATGAACACACAGCATGTTTACATCTATCGTATTCATTCTTGCTCTTTCCTCATGTGTAGTTTCCCAGGTCTGTCCACCAAAAAACACCTATAGACAATGGCCAACTCAATAAAAATTAGCATCCTTTGCGCCAAGATAACGGTCTTGAAATACGATTTGCATTAAAAGATACCAGGTCTTCTTGGAACAATGATTGATTCCAGGTCTAAGGCACAAAATACACAAGGAGTGGAAGAGAAATGAAGAGAAAGGAAGATGGTGAAAGGGAGAGAAAATCCCTCAGGCCCAAAAGAGGTATCAGTCACCAGACTGTATGTATGTATGTATTCATAAATTCATAATTCATAAAGACGTTACCACAGGAAGGAGAAGGAGGTGCTGCTCAGCCCTGGAGACAGACAGACACACATACACACACACATACACACACACAGTCTAGACACACAACTGGTAGTGTCCAGCCAAATACTTAGTAGTATGAGGAGGGCTTTGAACTACAGACTGAATAATCTGGCTTCAAAGAGGAAACCATCACCACTGTTAGGGAGCACACCTCAAACTCTCTTGGCTTGCTGCCATTAAACATTCCCAAACACCTTTCTGATGGAGACTGTCCCATTTCTCACCACCACCCTCCTACCTGTAGGGAGGTAAGTGCTGGTTTTGTATCCCCAAGTATATCCAGTAACTCTTTTCAATTATGTTCTTCATTGTAAATCCATAAAAAGAAATTCTGGCCTCATAAATCAGGCTCGATAAACTGAACAACCCAGTTCTGCTCACAAATGTTCTTATTCTGTATATACATCAGCAGTTCTGGCTGCACATGAAAAATCACCTGGGAGCTTTTAAAATTACAATGACGGTAGGAATCCAGCCTGGACATATGAAATAAGAATCCCTAGTGGCAGTGGGTATTCATGTTTTATAAGTTCCTCAGGTGATCCTACAGTGCAGCACAGTTGCAAAGCACTGTTATATGAAATTAGGTTTCTGAGGCAGCAAGGTTAAGGGTTAGCTCCCAAACAGTAAGCAACAATGTTAGCTTTGAAGCCCAAGACCCTGGCCCCTGGGACAAACTCTGGGGCTCTCAAGCACACACAGGCCTCTTTCTGCTTGAATTTCTACAGAAATCCAAGATCATAACTCAGTCTTCTTTATCCTTTGCCTTTCTGCAGAATTTGACCCTATAGGGCTCTGCTGCTTTTGAAAATTCTTCTCTTTTTGCTGCAATAGAGTAAAATTGATGACTAGACTTTTAAAAGTTTTTTTTTTCACAGAGCAGCAAAAGGTATAAATATTTGAGAACATAAGACAAGTAATGAATAAATCCTGTTTACGTGTAGTTTCATTTGAGCAACATATTGATGAACAGCTAAGGGAAGACAGAGATCACAAGTTTTCTCCTCCCACGCCTCAGAAAGAAAGGGCACTTTACACAGCTCAGGAGCACGTGGAGCGCTGTACAGTCTTGCTGTGTTCTGGCTGTTTGCTCTAATTGATCTGTCAAGCAATATGTGGGCATTAAGTAATCGGGATGTGACTTCACTGGAGAAAGGGGGATGGTCTGAAGAATATAAGGAAGAATCAAATATAGAATCACAGAGTGCTGGAGTTGGCAGGGACCTTGGAGATCACCTCTGAGATTTAGCTTCTAAATCAGCCCTGTTAATTTACAGATGAGGGGGACTGAAATTCAGAGATGAAAGTGACTAGTTCAAGTCTGTAGATCCAACAAAGTATGGGATTGGCATTGTAGCTTGTCCTGAACTCTCCCGGGCTACATTCCAGTCTCTCAGACTCCAGCCTCTATGCTCAATAAAGAGTAGACAGATTAGTGTAAAGTGAAAAAAGTGTAAATGAGAATGGGGATGTGGATGCCCGCCTCCCACGTGGCACATCCAATGCATTCAGACTGCCCTAGAAGAAGTGAGTCAGCAGCCACAAGTGTATGCTTCAGACATATTTTTAACAGAAAACAACTTAAAGCTACTGTTAGAAAGAGGAAAGAAAGACTCACTAAGGGGCATTACTGTCATGAGCTATTGGATATCCATAGGATTCCAGGGATATCAGCCTCATTCTAACACACCAAACTCTTGCTGAATTCATCCACCCCTATGTGTCTTGACTAAGTGGCTACTACATACCAGGCCCTCTGTCAGTGCTGCAGAAAATACAAAAGTTCAACTACCTTTTGGAGGCCTATGCTAAGTACACAAATAACACTACTATAAAACAAATGGTGCTATGGCAATTCAAGGAAGCCCACACATACAGTTGGATGAGGGGGAGAAACTAGTATTTGCTAAGCTAACCCTCACAAGATGAATGTGGAGTTGGTGTATGCATCCTACACCTACAACTACAAAGCCAGCTTCAGGCCACAAGCTAGTTCAACTTTAGTCAATGAAAAGTGAGACCCACACCATAAACATCTTTGCCATCTTGTCAGAGGAATGGCTGGGAGGGGAAAGTCATTAAATACCAGATTCTCTACATAAGACAAATACAACCAACATGACTCAGATGACAATCGGTGCAGGGGAAGCAAAATCACTACAGTGGGTAAGAGCCATGTTGGGGGTCCCACTCCTGGCCAAGGGACCCTGGCAAATGTGGTGAAGAGTGAAGCAGTATACCCGCACTGACATCAACTTCATGCATTGATTCATTTATTCAAGACCAATGGCACACCTATAAGGTGTCAGGCACTGTGCTAAGCTCTGGAAATTCAACAGCAAGTCAGATACACTGCTTCTTTAAGGACCTCTCCAGCCAGGAAAAGCTACTCAGCGTGGGAAAGGCAGGTATAAAAGACAGAAATAACTGCTATATTGCAGGTAAATACTAACAAAAGCCTGCAAACACAAAGGAAGTTGTTGTCTCATATCCCAAACAATCTAGAGTCTCAGAAATCCATTATGGATTTGTCACCAGTGACATACAGAACCCCTGCCACTTCAGCAACTTCCACTTCCGTGAAGACACCAAAAGGGAGGAAGGGAGTTCCTAATCCCAGTTTGCTGAGATTGTGAACTGTCTACTGCCCATTCTTTTACAGCCTTTCCTAGCATCCCATTCAGCCCTTCTTTCTTTTCACAGAAGGACTTATGTAAACAGAGTTTTATTCTCATCATTTTAGCTAAATAGAACTTAAATTGCTAAATCTCGACCACCAAATAATTATGTTTGTTGAACTATGAGACAGTAAAAGATATCAGGATTGCTCTAAAAAGACAGAGAACTCAATACAGGACATTAAGACATTAGTGTAGCTGAGGGTCTGACCGTTAATGACCAGCTTAGGATGAGATAGAAATGAGACAAGCTAAAGCACCTTTCATGCTCACACAGTACAAATATTAGTGTCTTCCAAATGAATGATACTTAAACGTTTGCCATATTAGTTGTAACAACTCACTTATATGAGGGTTCCTTCAAAGTAAAGACTATATAAGTCTGTTTCTTTCCTCTTTCCCAAATACAGGCTGGCCCTACAACCATAATATATATCCCTGTATCAGGGCTTCGTCATTTGTCTCTCATCCATCCCCACCATCACCATCCTAGTTCAGGTCTTCACACCTGGACGTCAGCATTTAGTCCTCAGTGCTCTCTTCTAATTCTACAAAAGCTCTTATCCATTTCCTCTTCCTAATGCAAGACTGTGGAAACATATCATTCCCTATAAACATACATTTTTGTTCCTTGCCATTGAAAAGATTAAGTCATGTCTTTCAAGCCTGGTATTTAAAGCCTCCTGGGTCTTCCTGCCTCTTCATTATTTCTCCTTTACCTCAGATTTTCTTATCTCATTCTCCCTTAAAAATAAAATAAAACCCTATACTGTATATAACCCTCCTCTTTCTTCCCCTCATTCATACCACAGGACCACCTTATCCCTCCCTTTGATTTAGTTAAAGGGCTAAAGAGCATGCCTATACCCCATGGCAACTCCAGAGCAGCACAGAACCCTAGCTCCAGCCACTACCATCCGGTACCTGCAGTACAGGACGAGCTCCCTAGACAGTCTCTCCAGGCTTATTATTGCCCCCTCCACTGCTCTCCACAGAGCTACTAAGGATGTTTTCAAATGTCAAGAATCATCATTTAAAACCCCTAAAATACCCCTTCCAAAGCCACAGACTAGGCCACTAAGAGCTGCCTCCAAAAGTTGTTCTGGGTTCAGGAAAATGGATGAGCTCTACCACTTTGCAGCAGCACCCATGAATATGCTCTACAGAAAGCTTAGTGGAACATGGTTGTGGGTGAAAAGCAAGGCCTCATTTCAGCACCAAAGCCTTGATCTCATTTTTGTCCCAGAATTGGATATTAAGTGAACTTGGACAAGTCCCTTGATTTGACAAAGTCTCAGAAGCAGCAACTATAAAAGAGGAAAAGTAACATCTATCTGGCAGCACAGTTGGAGGAATTAAATGAGAACGTTTATAAAACACCTAGCAGAATGCCCAGCACATAGTATGTGGTCAGTACCTAATAATATAATGTGCCTACCTTTCCACGTGTCAGTTATCTTCCCAGCAAGGCTGACAACCTTCAAGTCACCATCTTGTCTCATCTCTCCCTTGCCTTTAACACCAAGCCCTGTCCCCCAAACATGGTAGATGCACAATAAATACTCCCTATAGACTGGATCCATTTCTATGTCTGCATTTAGGAATGCAAATTCAGGGAACAGAAGTCAGACTCGGAAAGGGCTGTATCAAGAAAGAAATCTAAACAGAAGACAAGAAACCTATGGGAGGAAAGTGGATATTAGTGAAATAAGAATTTATGAGGGAGTACACAGTGATTCATAAAGACCACCACTTGGGGAGGACCCCAGTTCTTTTGTTCTTCCCACTGAAACTTCCTTTGCCTGCTCCAATGTTTTCGCCTTGTGATTCTCAAATTTTCCTGCTTGATTTGATTTGAATCATCTGGGGAGCCTCCCAGTATGGGGAATTCTCACTTCCACAAAAATGAACTGGATATGCCTTTCCCTATTCCTCTGAAATAGAACTAAAAACTCCAGACATTATATATAAAGTAAGCAGGAGAACAATCTGAAAGATGGAGAGAAGGCAGACAAGCTAGGGACCTCAGCACCCAAAAGATGGCATAGCTGCAAGTTCCCTGCGGTTTTTTTTTGCCTCACATCTCCCAGACTGGTTACTGGAGAAGCTGGAGACTTGGAAACACCAATAGGCACAGACAAAACAAAAAAGGTCCCAAGAAAGCCTGTTCTCTCTAGCCAAAGGACCAGGAAAGGAACAAAACAGTATGACAAAAAAACTTTCAACAGTAACAGCTCCCCTCCAGAAAAATACCATAGAAAACACTGTGGACTGGGCACAGCAGCTCACATCTATAATCCAGCACTTCAGGATGCGGCAGTGGGTCACTTGAGCCCAGGAGTTCCAGACTAGCCTGGGCAACAGGGCAAAACCCTGTGTCTACAAAAAAATACAAAAAATTAGCCAGGCATGGTGGCATCCACCTATAGTCCCAGCTACTAGGGAGGCTTAAGTGGGAGGATCACCTGAGCCTGGGAAGTTGAGGATTCAGTGAGCCGTGATTGTGCCTCTGCACGCCAGCCTGGATGACAGAGTGAGACCCTGTCTCAAAAAAGAAGAGAAGAGAAATAAAACTGAGGCCCATCCTCACCAACTGAGTGTAGAAACTAGACTTCTGCCTCACCAGGCTGTAATAAGATGTTCCAACCTCACCTCCCTCCCAATAGTGACAACACCAAATGAGAAGCTGGAATATCCACCTTACCTGGCAACACGAAGCCCCCTCCACTTCCTTGCTGGGGTGTCAGAGGAGACCAAGTGGAGACCCTGAACTTACGCCACCATGCAGTGGTAGTAAGGCCAGCATTAGTAGTGGTCATGTGAAATCAGTAATGAGGTGACCCTGCCCCTTCCAACCAGGGTGGTATCAGCTGAGGTCTAGTGGATAACCTAGACTTCTACCCCCACCTGAGAGTAGTGAGGCTGTCCTGCTAGAAGATCTAAATAAGATCTAGAGCCTCTTAACAGTATATCCAAAATGTCCAGGCTTCAATAAAAACTCATTCATCACTCCAAGAACAAGGAAAACCTCAACATGAATGAGAAAAGACAATCAACAGAAGCAAGTGCCAAGATGACAGGTAATTAGAATTACCTGACAGGGATCTTAAAGCAGTCCTCATAAGAATGCTTCAACAGGCAATTATGAATATGCTTGAAACCAATTAAAAAGTCAAATGTCTCAGCACAGAAACAGAAGATAGAAAAATCACAATGCCCAGGTTGTACTCCATATTAACCAAATCAAAATCACTAGGAGTACTCAGCCACCATTTTGTTTTTATAACTCCACAGAGCAATGAGCAGCCGAGTTTAAGAACCAGTGCTCTAATGCCATGGGTCTCAAACTAAGGTATCCATCAGAATCACATGGTGGAAAGGTTGGTAAAGACACTCATGCCTTATGCTAATTCAACAAGCCTGGGCTGCAGTATTTTTATTAGTTTTCAGGTGATTCTGATTACGCCAAAGACTGAAAACACCTGCTCTAATTAATCAAAGGAATTTGCAGGTGATTTCCTTCATCTGTGGAAGCTGCAAAATCCTTGATCTGAAGAAGGAAAAAACTGTATTTAAGTAACTTTAAAGAAAGGTAAAATTTCAAATATTCTTTGGATATAGGTGCCCAGAATATAATCTGTTTAACCTGGGCTGCCAAATTTAAGAAATCTACCAACATTAAAGAGCCAATTTGAGGTCAGCACAGTGGTTCATACCTAGCACTTTGGGAGGCCAGAACAGGATTGCTTGAGCCCAGGAGTTGGAGACCAACTGGGCAATATAGTGAGACCCTGTCTCAAAAAAAAAAAAAAAGAGAGAGCCAATTTGAAAATGTAGTTACAGTGGAGGCTATGTGTGTTTATAGAAAATAGCATGGGAGCAAGATAATATGTTACCTGTCACTTGGCCACAGGAAACATTAATCTTCCTCTCCACAGAACAATAAAATGCTTCCACATGAGTGCTTCCTCCCACCCAAAGAAACCAAAAGATAGAGCGAAGAGTTTATAGTCAAGATAGAAAAAAAAGGACACAACCAAGGAGCTTTTCCATTGTGCATGGTGGGCTGAGATTTCCAATCCAAAAGGCAACATCTCTGGGAATGAGCTTTTCAGCGTTTTATACTCCACCAGAGGCACCCTGGGTCCTATAAGTGGAGAGAACTTGTCCTCAAAAATAGAGGTGGGCCAATAACCGTATGAAAAAAAAAGCTCAACATCAGTGATCATTAGAGAAATGCAAATCAAAACCACAATGAGATACCATCTAACACCAGTCAAAATGGTTATTATTAAAAAGTCAAAAACTAATGTTGGCAAGGTTATGAAGAAAAAAGAATGCTTATAGACTATTGTGGGAATGTAAATTAGTTTAGCCATTGTGGAAAACAGTGTGGCAATTCCTCAAAGACCTAAAGATGGAAATACCATTTGACCCAGCAATCTCATTACTGGGTATATACCCAAAGAAATATAAATCATTCTATTATAAAGGCACATGCATGCATAAGTTTACTGCAGCACTATTCATCATAGCAAAGACATGGAATCATCTTATGTGCCTGTCAATGATAGACTAAAGAAAATGCAGTACATATGCATCATGGAATACTGTGCAGCCATAAAAAAGAATGAGATTATGTTCTTTGCAGGGACATAGATGGAGCTGGAAGCCATTATCCTTAGCAAACTAATGCAGGAACAAAAACCCAAATACTGCATGTTCTTCTTACTTATAAGTGGGAGCTAGATGATGAGAACACATGGACACATAGAGGGGAACAGCATACACTGGGGCCTTTCAGAGGTTGGAGGTTGGGAGGAGGGAGGAGAGGATCAGGAAAAAGAACTAATGAGTCCTAGGTTTAATACCTGAGTGATGAAATAATCTGTACAACAAACCCCCATGATGCAAGTTTACCTATGTAACAAACATGCATATGTGCCCCTGAGCTTAAAATATTTTTTAAAAAATGGAATAAAGGAAAAAAATAGAACTGGGGCTGGGCACAGTGGCTCACACCTGTAATCCCAGCACTTGGGAAAACTGAGGCAGGCAAATCACTTGAGCCCAGGAATTCCAGACTCTGTGCAACATGGCAAAAACCCATCTCTACTATCTATCTATCTATCTATCTATCTATCTATCTATCTATCTATCTATATGAAAATTAGCCAGGCATGATGGCATGAGCCTGTAGTCCCAGCTACTTGCTTCGGAGGCTGAGCTGGGAGGATCACCTAAGCTCCAGGAGGTGAAGGCTGCAGTGAGTCATGATTACACCACTGCATACCAGCCTGGGCAACAGAGTAAAATCCCATCTAAAAAAAAAAGAGCTGGGAAAGGCAAGGAAAAGGGTGTGGACATTGAGAGGAGTGAAACGCCACACTGGACAGGAAACGCACAGGCAAGAGCCCCGCCAAGAGCAACACCCTCCAGGAAGGAAGGGCCTCCCAGAGCTCCTCTCCTTCCCATTCTCCAGCATTTCCACCTACTCACTGATGCCTCATCTCTGTATGTGGACAGCATCAACATGGTCCAGAAGCCTTTATAGGTGACCCGTTGCCTAATGGCACAGAACAGCAAACCTGGGTCCCAGACATATCAATGGGAAAGACTAAAATCACCTTTAACAGACCATTTGCCTATTCAATCCAACCTAAAAGATCCTCCTCTGCAAAACTGGAACAATAACACCTATCCTCATGGGGCCACTTAATTTAGTTATCACAGGTAAAATGCTTAGAACAATGCACAGAACACAGTGGGCACTTGATAAACATTAGCTCTTGATATTTTGAATGATATACAGCACAAAAGTTAATAGTGGAGACACCCTGAGCCACGCTACCTGGGTTTGACTCCAGGATCTATCCACTACTAGATGTGGACCATGGGCAAGTTACTCTGCCTCTCTATGCCTTGGCTTCTCCATCTAGAAGATATAAACAATGATAATACCTTAACTCGAATGGTTGTTGGGAGAATTAAATTAATTGTGTCATAGAAAGAGCTTGGCACAGTGCCTGGAACACAGTAAGTGCTTTCTAAATGACAGTAATTATAATGTTATCTTTCTATGATATAGCTAGCATGAGGCAAGTAGGTAGGGAGTCCCCTTGACCTTTGAGGAGCTTGTAGCCTAATTAAGGAGACAAGAAATACACACTCAGAACTAGCAGGGGAGAGCAGCACAGAACATGGGATGCATGATAATTCTACAAGCATGCAAATGGTACTTCTCATGTTCTCCTCCCTGTCTCTTTTCTCTCTCTCCCCAACACACTCACATGCTGAGGGAATTCAGAATGTTGTGAACACAGGGTAGGTACTGTGGGGTTGGAGAAGTGCTCCCTTCTTGGTCACCCCCTTACTCCCAAGGGCAGGCCCCTTGATAGAGATTCCAAGGTCTCATTCAATACTCAATGCTGCTCATTTAAAGAAGTTCCCCCATGGAAAGCACTTAGCGTCAAGAATAAATGCGGGTAACCGCTGTCCTCAGTTTTCATGGATGGACCATAAAGTCTCACTAGAGAAAACCAACAGGGCTATACACAGCGGGTGGCAGGGTAGGAATTCCAAAGTGTTCCGGCACTCTATGGGCATTGAACTTGCTGAAAGTGCCATTTTACATAACTTTTAAAGCCAGCTACTCCAGTGCTTAAAAGGAAACGTGAGGCTGAATATAAAAATTGTAAAGGGAAATGTAAGCATCACAAGGTATTAATTAATCCCATGATGCAAGATTCTTTCTGCTTAGATTACCTCTGCTTAAAGAAATATTTATCCAAGAAATTCAGAGAAAGGCAAGTGAAGACAGACAACACCATACTTAAGATTCTGTGATTTTTAATCCGGACAAAGATTAAAGGGCTGGAACAAATGTGACGGTGGCATGCACCAGAACCTAGTTAACCCCTTTTTATTCCTTCCCAAGGAGGCTGACAGCTATTTTAAGCGCACAAAGTAGTCATACTGTCTGATTTGCTACTTTTAGGAATCAGAGTAGCTGCAGCTAGATTTTTTAAGCTGGCATGTATAATGAAGATAATACACAACTAGGCCTCTGACTTACAAAAGAACAGTGTCTGAATATTCTACAGATTAAAACCATGCACAGATGAAACTTCCATTGCAATCTGTAGGACTTAATAATAATAAAAACAGCAGCCAACTCTGTGCCACTCACAGTGTGAGGCCGTTTAGGGGTACTACTCAGTCAATCCTCCCATTAACCCTATGAAGTAAGAAATATTTGTATCCTCCTTTTACAAATGAGAATGCTAAAGGAAAGATGTTCCACAACTCAAACAAGGTCATACAGCAAGTGAGGGATAGAGCCAGGATTTGAACCCAGTTTGCCTCCTGAATCCATGCCATGCTATGCTACCGACCAAATTCATGTCATAAAAATTGCCAAGTAGCAAATTAAAGAAAATAAACTGTTAATTAGAAAAAAAAGACATCAATTCATTAATGAGAAAACAAATTGAAAATGTTTCTTACATAAATGACAACTGATAAATGACAATTACCTACTCCTGAAATTGGCCATATGTTCTAGATTCAGATTCTAATTCCATTGTACATCCATCACTGGAATTGTATTTAATTCAGGAAAACAATGCTTACTTGGCATTTTCATTAGAAAGAATTAGCATTGTGTGAGATTGGGGTTATCAGAAAGAGGCCATGCCAGGGGGGTCCCTCAAGCCACTGGGAACCAGAAGTTGCTGGACTAAAGCAAGAGAAATGGTTGGGAGGAGTGTGGAGTCAATTAAGCCACTTTTCACCATTGGGTAATCCAGGAGGACCCTGGCCATCTCATAGGGAACATCTCATTCATGCAAAATACATTTTCTATTCCCAAGGCACTGTACTTAGTCCTGTGGAAGACACGGAGGCAGAGTGACATGGACCCTGACAATGACAATGTAGAGGTGAAAACTGGACAGGGGCAAGCAAATACAAAGCAGGTGGGACAGGTAACATCCACTTCATGGAGTGACTTGTGAACTGGGTGGGAAACTGCCGTGAGGGTTAAGGGAATGGTGGGTACTGCGGTTGGGTTGATGCCCAGGGTGATTAAAGGGACTTGTTCAAAAACAGAAAGCCTTGAACATCATACTAATAATTTTAGTTCTATTATAGCAGGCACAGAAACTTTTCATGTTTTTTGAGTGGAAGGATAACCACTTCAGGAAAATTGATGGGGCAAAAGTTTATGGGATGAGGGGGATCAGAGAACAAGTGGGGCACTGGAGGCCTTCAGAGGTTACTGATGGCCCTGATAACAGGGAAGGGGGTGGAGTATCTGAACCAGTGATAGACCAGCCAGGGTGCATGGATGGATGTCACTGGGAACATTCAAGAGAATTCAGCACCTGACTTGATGTGGGGTACAGGAAAGAAGAGCCTGGACACATAGGTACCCAGTAAACAGCAAATTTAAGTTGGCTGTTAAAGAACAGAGGGAGTGCTTCAAAGTGTCATGCCCATGTGCCCAAGAGGATGGTGGGGTCATTAAAAGACAATGAAGTCGGGAGAGAGATCCAAGATGGCCACGTAGCAGCAGCTCAGGATTGTGGCTCCCAGTGAAAGCGCAGAGAGCGAGTGGACGCCGCAATTGCAGACGAATTTTTGATGCCCACAGACTGGGAGATTCCCGGAGAAGGAGCAACACGGGTCGCCAGCGCAATTCTTTTGGCCGTCGCGGCGCTTCTCAGAGCGGCGTGTACGGGACTGGTTGCCCTTTTAGTCTGGCTCGGTTGGTCCCATCCCCACAAGGAGAACAGCAATTGGAAGCGCTGAGGACGGGGAAAGCACAGCTGAACCCGGGAAGGCCCAGCTCTGTGGGGAAGGGGCGCCCCCCGAAGGAAAACTAAGAAACAGAAAAAACTTCATCACCAACAAG
>CAUYQU010042458.1:0-80379 GCA_963574635.1 Cheracebus regulus
TCACTTTTTAGTAATTGCATAAGCATTTCACAGATTTAAATGAAATCCTGAGCAATAGAGCAAGATTCTCGTTCTCTCTCCCTCCTTCTCTTTCTTTCTTTTTTCTCTTTTATTCTACTTCTTTCTTTCTCTTAAAAAAAAATACTGCTGTGCTGCTGCTGATGCAGTGAAATAAGTGGGCACTCACATAAAACTGGTAAGAAATGTATATTACACGGTCAGGCACGGTGGCTCACGCCTGTAATCCCAGCACTTCAGGAGGCCGAGGCAGGCAGATCACCTGAGGCCAGGAGTTCCAGACCAGCCTGACCAACGTGGTGAAACCCCTTCTCTACTAAAAATACAAAAATTAGCCAGGTGTGGTGGTGGGCATCTGTAGTTCCAGCTACTCAGGAGGATGAGGTGGGAGCATTGCTTGAACCTGGGAGATGGAGGTTGCAGTGAGCCGAGATTGCACCACTGCACTCCAGCCTGGGAACAGAGCAAGACTCCACCTCAAAAAAAAAAAAAGTATACTACAATTAAGCAATAAAAGTATACTACAATTAAGCAATATGTGTGAAGAACTGTGAGAATGTTCATATTTGTTGACTCAGAAATTCAACTTGCAGATACCAGCACCATGTTTCTTGTACAGCCTGAAGAACCATGAACCAAAGAAAATCTTGGCCAGGTGCAGTGGCTCATGCCTATAATCCCACCATTTTGGGAGGCTGAGGTGGGTGGATCGCTTGAGGCCAGGAGTTTGAGACCAGCCTGGCCAACATGGCAAAAACCCGTTTCTACGAAAAATACAAAATACAAAATCTCTAATAAAAATACAAAAATTAGGTGGGCATGGTGGCACATGCCTGTAATCCCAGCTACGCAAGAGGCTGAGGCAGGAGAATCACTTGAACCCAGGAGGCAGAGGTTGTAGTGAGCCGAGATTGTGCCACTGCACTCCAGCCTGGGTGACAGAGTGAGACTCTGTCTCAAAAAACAAAAAACAAAAAACCTCTTTTCTTTATCAATTACCCAGCTTCAAATAGTTCTTTACAGCAACTCTAAATGGACTAAGACGACACATAATAGAGGGAAACTGAAAAGAACCTAAGTCACCAGTATTAGAACAATTAAATGATACATCCATATAAAATATTATTTATTAACATTTTTAAGACAGAAAATATGCGCTACATGAAATGGAAAGAAGTCACAACATATAATCCATAAATAATACCTCAACTATGTAAAAAGTGCATGACAGAAGACTGGGAAAAACCTCAATTCCCACAGTGGTTATGTTAAGCCAGTGTGTTAGAAGACAGCTTCAACAGGAAAAGGGCAAGTGTTTGCAGGTCCCCTCCTAGGTGTGGTTTAGCACGAGCAGTTGCTCTAGGACAAGCAATATAACATTTACTGCAAAAAGCAACCACTCACTGGTTGCCTGAGTCTGTCTCATCTTTCCTTAGATGACCTCACTTAAGTTTTGCAAGTCTTATTGAACTTAACCTTCTAGTTTACCTTGGGGCCTCAAAGGAATAAGGTTACTAAAGTCAAGAGAGGGATGTTCTGCATTAATAGCTACATTTATTCAGTATTGTGTACTTAAAATATGTGAGACACTGGCCGGGCACAGTGGCTCATGCCTGTAATCCCAGCACTTTGCGAGGCCAAGGCGGGCAGATCACCTGAGGTCGGGAGTTCAAGACCAGCCTGACCAACATGAAGAAACACCATCTCTACTAAAAATACAAAATAAACCAGGCGTGGTGGTGCATCCCTGTAATCTCAGCTACTTGTAAGGTTCTGAGGCAAGATAATTGCTTACACTTTGAAGGTGGAAGTTGCAGTGAGCCGAGATTGTGCCACTGCACTCTAGCCTGGGCAATAAGGGCAAAACTCCATTGCAAAAAAAAAAAAACAAAAAAACAAAAAAACAAAAAAGGGAGACCCCTCAAGGACCTAGAAATAGAAATTCCATTTGACCCAACAATCCCGTTACTGGATATATACCCAAAGGATTATATATCATTCTATTATAAAGACACATGCACACATATGTTCACTGCGGCACTGTTTACAATAGCAAAGACCTGGAACCAACCCAAATGCTCATCGATGATAGACTGGATAGGGAAAATGTGGCATATATACACCATAGAATACTATGCAGCCATAAGAAATGATCAGTTAGTGTCCCTTGTAGGGACATGGATGAATCTGGAAACCATAATTCTCAGCAAACTGACACAAGAACAGAAAATCACACACTGCATGTTCCCACTCATAGGTGGGTATTGAACAATGAGAACACATGGACACAGGGAGCGGAGCATCACACACTGGGGTCCATTGAGGGGGGCCAAGGGAGGGACAGCAGAGGGGTGGGGAGGTCGGGGAGTGATAACATGGGGAGAAATGCCAGATATAGGTGATGGGGTGGTGGAGGCAGCAAACCAGATTGCCATGTGTGTACCTATGCAACAATCCTGCATGATCTGCACATGTAACCCAGAACCTAAAGTACAAGAAAAAAAAAAGGGAGACACTGTTCTAGGATTTTTTTGTTGGTGTTATTTTTGTTTTTGTTCTAAGGGTTTTACATGGATTATTTCACATAGTATCCTCACAAACTGACATAGTTGGATATGTGACCCCTCCAAATTGCATATTGAAATGTGATCCCTAATGTTGGCAGTGGAATCTAGTGGGAGGTGTCTGGGTCATGGGGGCAGATCCCTCATGAATGGCTTGGTGCCCTCCCTGTGGTAATGAGTGAGTTCTCACTCTATTAGTTCATCCAAGAACTGATTGTTAGAGAGAGTCTAGCACCTTGCCCTTCTCTCTTATGTGCCCTCTCTCTCCAGGTGACACACTGGCTCCTCTTGTCTTAATCCCCTCACCTTCCACCATAAGTAAAAGCTTCCCGAGGCCCTGACCAGAAGCTGAGTAGATGCTGGCACCATGTTTTTTGTACTTACTTCTGAACAACGGGCTCAATAAACTGCTTTTCTTTATAAATTATCTAGTCTCAGGTATTTTTTTATAGCAATACAAAATGGACTAATATACAATCTACAGGTAAGGAAACTGAAGCTAGAGAGGTTAAGTAACTTGCCCAAGGTCACACAGCTAGGAGGTAATGAAGCCAGGATTCAAACCCAAGGCAGCCTGGCTTCAGAGCTTCACCTCTATACTCCATGCTCTACTGCCTTCAGTGGGTGGGTTTATTTCCTTCCTTATGCTTTTCTATACTTCTACTTAATACTCATTACATATTACTAAAAGGAGGGGCGGACATTTACTCAGACATAAGCAGGGGACATCAGGATAAGTCTCCTATAGTGTATCTTGTAAGAGCCAGAAACCTTGCCATGGTCTGTGGGCCATGATTTATTTTCATTGCATAATATCCATCTTTTCTGTCCATTCTCATTTATCAGTATGAGAGTAGTGTAACAGGCACCTCTTGGCTTTATTAATAGACATAAATATTTGGCTAAAGTAAATCAAACAGTTACTTGCAGAACTTACTCTTCAGCTCCAAGAGAAAAAAAAAGACCTAAAGTAGTGCCATAAGCTCATAAAAGGAAGAACTTAAATGAGGGTATAAGAAATCACCTTGAGTTCTTGGAGCTGATCTGGTTCATAAAGCTGGGTAGACACTGCCTGTGCAAGGAAGGTGTCTAGCTCATGGCGATGCAGGATTCGGCCACCAGGCCACTGAACCATGTACCTAGAAGATAAAAGCACTGTTATTAGGCCACAAAAGCTCACTTATTCATGTCACAAAAACTTATTAAGCTAAGAACCTATCATGAGCCAGTACTTGGCTATGTTTTGGCAATGCTAACTGAATGAAGGAAAAAGAATCGTTGCTTTCCTACTTCCAGTCTGGGAGACAGAGGAAAGAGTCATGTACACGGACAATGACAGGACAGTGTGTTAAGTACCAAGATCGAAGAATGCACAGTGCTTGCTACGAGAGCACCTAAGAGTGCCGTGAGTATAAAGGTGAGAGACGGCATGCTGAGAAAAGTCAGCAAGAGCTCAGTTTCAAAGGGCCTGTAGGATTTAGTGAGACAAAAGGTAGGGAAAGGACGTTCCAGGCTGAGCAAATAGTATGATGTGTGAAGGCATGAAGGCGTGGTTCAGCACAATGCATCACGTTCCATATTGCTGCAGCTAAGCATGTTTGGAGTGACAGGAGGCGAGATTAAGGAGTAGGTCAGACTGGTGGCAGCCTGAGGAACACAGAGGGCTTCAGATGGTGGAAACTGCAATCATGAACCCTATCATGGTACCCAAGACGTGGTCCAGGCTAACTGAAGTTCACATAAAAGGCCAGAGCATTGTAATGGAAAGAGCATGCATTCTGAAGAGAGAAGATCTGAATTTGAGTGTTGGTCCCCCCAGCTAACAGTTGATGGCTATGGACAAACTATTTAACCTGAGACTTGGCTTTCATCATCTACCAAATGCGGATAATAAAATTTGCCCTGCTCATTTCATAGGGAGGTTGTGAGTTAAATAAAAGATTGTTCTGGGACCAGGCACGGTGGCTCACTCCTGTAATCCCAGCACTTTGGGAGGCCGAGGTGGGCAGATCATGAGGTCAAGAGATTGAGACCATCCTGGCCAACACGGTGAAACCACATCTCTACTGAAAATGCAAAAATTAGCTGGGCGTGGTGGTGTGCGTCTGTAGTCCCTGCTACTTGGGAGGCTGAGGCGGGAGAATTGCTTGAACCAGGGAGTTGGAGGTTGCAGTGAGCCGAGATTGTGCCACTGCATTCTAGACTGGTGACAGAACGAGACTCTGTCTCAAAAATAAATAAATAAATAAAAGGTTGTTGTGTTAATAGGGTTGCTAAAGGAAAAAATGAAAAAAAGGCTGGGTGCGGTGGCTCACGCGTGTTATCCTAGCACTTTGGGAGGCTGAGGCGGGCAGATCACTTGAAGCCAGGAGTTTAAGACCAGCTGGCCAAAGTGGCAAAACTCTCTCTCTACTAAAAATACAAAAATTAGCCGGGCGTGGTGGCGTGTGCCTGTAGTCCCAGCTACTCAGGAGGCTGAGGCAGGAGAATCGCTTGAACCTGGGAGGCGGGGGTTGCAGTGAGCCGAGATCACGCCACTGCACTCCAGCCTGGGGGACAAAGGGAAAATAGACAGACAGACAGATGAATGTGTGTGGGAGGGGAGGGGAGGGGGGAAGAAAGTAGACCAGAGAATAAAGAGTCTCAAAAACAGGATTAAGGAATTTGGATCTTCATCCTGAAATTGCAGGAAGACATTGTAGGACTGTCAGAAGGACTGATTTGATAATGACTGGCTCAGGTTATTAATATTGTTTCTTTTTTTTGATTTATAGTTCCTTGATTTACCTTTTCCCAGTCTTTCATTTTTAACCTTTCCATCTTATTTCACTGGCAAAATGTAAAGCAAAAATAGAAGAAAATGAACACAAATGCAATTACAGTGGGAAACTTTAATATACCACTATGAAGCTATAATGTGTAAAATATGCCTAAAATTCTTTAAATTCACAGAAGATTTGAATAGTATAATAAATAAGGTTTAAATACTTAACTGACTTAATACAAAGAAAACACATTCTTAAAAGCAAAACTTAACAAATAAAAAAAAAAAAGAAAATACATTCTTTCCAAGTGCCCATGTGAGTTCCCATGAGGTCTAGGACCCTGCCTGTTTGCCTTTGCTTGTCTTTGTTTATTATTCCTTATTTAGTATTAACTATCTAGCCGAGTACATGGCATACAATAGGTATTGATAAATATTTATTGGAAGAAAGATTGGACGCATTAATCAGGTCATGCCAAGCCAAAAACAAAACAAGACAAAATTCAACAAAAATCCTTCAAAGCAGAATTGTACCAGTCATATCCTGACCACTCTGCGAGAAAAACTGACCCAAAGGAGTCAAGTGTGGGAGACCAGAAAGATTAACACAACGCAAGGGGTGTGATTTCAGAAGTTGAACAGATTGTTCTGGGTGCTCTGAGTCAGTGACTAAATTTACCTCAGAGAATCTAGAGAAGGCTCCACAGAGGAGGGAACATTTAATTTCCTAGGGACTAGAGCTTTTTGTTTGGTTTGGTTTATACTTTAATGTTAATTTGCAATTTTAAATGTCTCTCTAACCTTAATAGAGTACATGGAGAGTGGATGCTCAATAGATGTTTGCTGAACAAATGCGTCAATGTCAGGATATTTATAAGGAAATGCTAGCTCCATCTCTAGGCCGGCACTGTTATTCAACTAGTCTTGAATGAATTATGAGACTAGGGTTTTATGAGTCAGAGGAGTGAGAGGCTCAGAAATGGGGTAGCAGGAAATAATAATTATTAAATCAACCAATATTTGTTGTTGCTTCATCATGTGTGATTTTTGGAATTACATGATTCCACAGGGGATTTTCTGGAAAAAACAGTTTTACTTATTCCCAAGGAATTTCCTCAATCTTAATGATAATATGACAGCTTTATTATTGCTGTTAGTAGTTACATTACTATACGTACTATATACAAGCTTTAATATATGCAGCAAACTCTAAGTTATACCTAAGAATTATATTTACTAAATGCCTCTGATATTCTAGATACCTTGCTAAGAACTTAAGCTACGAAGTATGTAGTGGTAGGCTAGGTGCCGTGGTTCACGCCTGTAATCCCAGCACTTTGGGAGGCCAAGGTGTGTGGATCACCTGAGGTCAGGAGTTTGAGACCAGTCTGGCCAACATGGTGAAACCCTGTCTCTACTAAAAATACAAAATTTAGCCATCTGTGGTGGCGGGCGCCTGTAATCCCAGCCACTCAGAAGGCTGAGGCAGAAGAATCACTTGAACCTGGGAGGCGGAGGTTGCAGTGAGCCGAGATCACACCATTGCACTCCAGCCTGGGTGACAAGAGTGAAACTTCGTCTCAAAAACAAACAAACAAAAACAAAGTATGTAGTGGGCAAAGAATACAAACTTGGAGACTAACATCCTTGGTTCTAATCTAGGTTCCACTACTCCTTTTCTATGTGACTCTGGGCAACTAAATCCCCTGGACCTCTAGGAGATTTAGTTTGCTAATCTTTAGAATGAGGATGGCACCACCTACATCTCAAAAGGCTGTAATAAACAAAGGAGAAAAAGCACATAAAAGCACTAAGACTAGCCTGGGCAATGTAAGGAGACCCCCATCGCTACCAAAAATTATTAAAAATTAGTCGTGGCTCATGCCTGTGTTCCCAGGGAGAGAGAATTGCTTGAGCCCAGGAGGTCGAGGCTACAGTGAGCAGATTCCACCACTGCATTCCAGCCTGGGCGACAGAGCAAGAACTTGTCTCAAAAACAAAACAAAACAAAACAAACATAAAACAGCATTCAGCATAGTGCCTGGCACAGCAGGTGCTCTTAGTTACCATTTGTAAGGGAACTAATTATGATATAATCCTTCCTGTACAATTTGGTGAAGTTCTCCTTTTATCATATATTACATTCTCATACACACAAAAATCTGTTTCTATCCTATTTATTCTATTTCTCATGCCAGCACCATACTGACTTAAATTTTAAATGTGCTTTAATACTTGGTAGTTCTCCTTTCACTCCACATCTTTTTTTCTTTTGGAGACAGGCTGGAGGGCAGTGGTGCAATCACTGCTCACTGCAGTCTCAATCTCCCAGGCTCAAGTGATTGTCCCACCTTAGCCTCCTGAGCAGATGGGACTACAGGCTCATGTCACCACACCTGGCTGTTTTTAAGACGGCGTCTCACTCTGTCACCCAAGCTGGAGTGCAGCGGCATGCTCTCAGGTCACCACAATCTCCACCTCCTGGGTTCAAGTGATTCTCCAGCCTCAGCCTCCCAAGTAGCTGAGATTACAGGTGTGCGCCACTACGCCTGGCTAATCTTAGTATTTTTAAGTAGAGACGGGGTTTCACCATGTTGGCCAGGATGGTCTCGATTTTTTTTTTTTAATTTATCTTTTGCCCATCTGCAACTGTCTTGATTGAGTTATAGGTCTCAGTTTCGTGACCTCATGATCTGCCCTCCTCGGCCTCCCAAATTGCTGGGATTACAGGCGTGAGCCACCTCACTCAGCCCACTGACAGCTATTTGGACAAGGAGTGGACACCTGATCCAAGTCAAATCAACTCATGGCTTGCCAATCAGAGTCTTGAGAATTTGAGCTAAGTGATGCAGTGACCTTATAAAACACATGCAGAAAGAAGAGCTACTTATACAGGCCCATGAGAGAGTGGGAAGTCTCTGTTCCTGCCTTTTCAGGATCATTCCCTGCCTATACTACTTTTCTTGTCCTTGGATGACTAGGGGACTACCTGTTATACCTTTACAGTAAGATAGTTAGAGTGGTTCGTGCCTATAATCTCAATACTTTGTGAGGTGGAGGCCAGGAGTAGCAAGACCCCATCTCTCCCAAAAAATAAAAAGGAAAAAAAGAGAGGAAAAGTGAGAGAGCTAGAAAAGCTTCTGTTTCTTCTAAGCAAATGAATCTGAAGAGACTGTCATTTACCCATCTGTGCTATCTTAGATACCTATTCTGGTATCATAGCTTTTTGTGAATAAAAACACAGTGTCCTAACAGTTGCAAATATTTCCCCACTTAGTCTTTTTAATTTTATGTATTTTGGTATATAGATACAGTCATAGTTACTGATCTTCTCCTTTTTATACCTTCTTTTTTGAGGAAGGGGCTCAATCTTTTTTTATATATATTACTTTTTGTTTTTTGAGATGGAGCTTTGCTCTTGTTGCCCAGGCTGGAGAGCAGTGATGTGGTCTCGGCTCACTGCAACCTCCACCTTCCGGGTTCAAGCGATTCTCCTACCTCAGCCTCCCAGGTAGCTGAGATTACAGGCATGCGCTAATTCTGTATTTTTAGTACAGACAGTTTCACCATGTTGGCCAGGTTGGTCTTGAACTGACCTCAGATGATCCGCCTGCCTTGGCCTCCCAAAGTGCTGGGATTACAAAGTAAGCTGCCACACCTGGCCTATTATGAATAATTCTACACGAACATTTGTGAACATGCTTTTGTGTGGACGTGGGTCTTCGTTTTATGTTCCCATCAGCAATGTATGAGGGTCCCAATTCCTCCACATCCTTTTCAACACTTACTGTATGTCTTCTTTTTAAATCTCCCATCCCTGCTTCCTTGTCTTTTTGATTAATGGGTGTTAACTGGTTTCTCATTGTCCTTATCATTTGCATTTCCCTGATGATCATCTTTTCATGTGCTTACTGAATATTTGCATATGTTCTTTGGAGAAATGTCTATTCAAATCTTTTACTAATTTAAAAATCTGATTTATTTGGCCAGGCATGGTGGCTCACGCCTGTAATCCCAGCACTTTGGGTGGCCAAGGCGGGCGGATCACGAGAACAGGAGTTCGAGACCAGCCTGACCAACATGGTGAAACCCCCGTCTCTACTAAAGATACATAAAAAAAATGAGCCAGGTGTGGTGGCAGGTGCCTGTAGTCTCAGCTGCTTGGGAGGCTAAAGCAGGAGAACTACTTGAATCCGGAGAATCGCTGAATCCAGGAGGCGGAGGTTGCAGTGAGCCGAGATTGCACCATTGCACTCCAGCCTGGGCGACAGACTGAGACTGTCTCAAAAAAAAAAAAATGATCTATTCATCATTTATCGGTTTACTTGTAGGAATTCTTTTTTTTTTTTTTTTTTTTTGAGACAGGGTGTTGCTCTGTTGCCTAGGCTGGAGTGCAGTGGCACAATCATGGCTCACAACAGCCTCTACCTCCTGGGCGTAAGCAATCCTCCCACTACAGCCTCTGGAGGAGTTGAGACCACAGGTGCACAGCCATGCCCAGGTGCTTTTCAAAGATTTTTTTGTAGAGGTGGGGTCTTGCTATGTTGCCCAGATTGGCCTCAAACTCTTGGATTCAAGTTATTTTCACACTTCAGTCACCTAAGGTGTTGGGATTACAGACATGAGCCAGTGTGCCCAGGCAATTGTTTGAGTTGTAAGAATTTCTTTATATATGATGGATACTAGGCCCTTATCAGATACATGGTTTGCAAATATTTTCTCTTATTCTGAGGGTTGTGTTTTTACTTTATTTGTAGTCTTGTTTCTAGCACACAAATTTTAAATTTTGATCCAGTCCAATCTACCTATTTTTCCCTTTGTTACTTATGCTTCTGGCATCATAGCAAGGAAACCACTACCTAATCTGAGGTCATGAAGAATTATACCGCTTATCTTCTAAGAGTTTTATAGTTTTTGCTGTGACATTTAAGTCCATGATATATTTTGAGTTAATTTGTGTGTACAGTGTGAAGTAGAGGTCTAACTCTTCTTTTGCATGTTAATATCCAGTTGTCCCAGAACCATGTGTTATAAAGCCTATCTTTCCCCCACTGAATTATCTTGACACCCTTGTCAAAAATCAATTGATTACTCTACTTATGTAGTTAATTTTGAAACTGTACAGTGTTTGTTCTTTTTTCAACATTATTTTGGCTATGCTGAGTTTATATCATTAGTCCATTTTCTGTTGCTTATAACAGAATACCTGACACTATGTTATACATAAAGAAAATGAATTTATCTCAAAAGTCCAAAGTCTCATCTGTGAGCCTGTGAAATCTAAACAAGTTATCTACTTCCAAGATCTTAGAATTGGCCTGTAATCCCAGCATTTTGGAAGGCTGAGGCAGGAAGATCGCTTGAGCCCAGTTTTGAGACCAGCCTGGGCAATGCAGTAAGACTTCATCTCTATAAAAGATTTAAAAATTAGTTGGCCATGGTGGTAAGTGCCTGTGGTCTCAGCTACTCAGGAGGCTGAGGTGGGAGGATCGCTTGAACCCAGGAGTTCGAGGCTCCAGTGAACTGTGATCACACCACTGCACTCCAATCTGGGTGTTAGAGACTCTGTCTTAAACACACACACACACACACACAAATAAATAAATAAATAAAAGATCTTAGAGTTGGAGAATAATCTTTTTAAACTCCATGTGGGCCTCCTGGACACACTGCAGTGGGAGCCCAACCCACAAGGCCTCAGTCAGCCCTGCCTGCACGGGTGCAGAGCTCAAGCTGTTGGAGTCCAGTGCCTCAAGCTTTCCCAGGTGATCAATGCATGCTGCCAGTGACCCCACAGTTCTGGGGACCCAGTGGCAGTCCCGTTCCCATGGCTCCACTACGCATTGCCTTGGTTGAAGACTCTGTGGCAGCTCCAACCTTATGTTCCCACTGGGTACCGCTACAGTAGGGGATCTCTGTGGTGGCTTTGGCTTGACAACAAGTCTGTACCTGGGCTCCCAGGCTTTCAATGAGATCCTTTCAATAGGCAGAGGTTGCTAAGCTGCCACAGCTCTTAGTTTCTGTGATCCTGCAGAATTATTACCATGTGAATGCCACCAAGGTTTTTATGACTTGTACGTTCCTGAGCTGCTACCTTCCTGAACTGAGGCATGAGCCAAACCTGGGCCCACTTGAGACATGGCTGCTCCAGCTGGAGGGGCTGAGATGTGGGAAGCAGCTTTCCCAAGGTGGCACAGGGCAGCTGTGTCCCAGGCCTCCTCTTCTCCCAAACAATTCTGTTCTCCGAGGGCTCTGGGCCTCTGAAGGGAGGGGCTGCCTCAAAGATCTCTGAAGTGACGTTAGGGCCTTTTCCACACTGTCTTGACTATTAGCACCTGGCTCCCTTTTAGGCATAAAGTGGTGGCTCCCCTGCACCCTTGGTTCCACTCCTGCAAACTCTTTTTCATTCTCTACCACATGGCAAGGCTGTGAATTTCCCAAATGTTTCTGCTCTGTTTCCCTTTTCTCTAGCAGTTCACTGTAAAGTTAGAAGTAACCACGCAGCAGCCTGAGCACTTGGCTGCTTAGAAATTTCTTCAGCCAGATACCTGAATTCATCATTCTCAAGTCTGGCCTACAACAAAGACCTTGGGCATGGACACCATTCAGCCAAGTTCTTGGCCAATTTATAACAAGGATGGCCTTTACTTCCATTTCCAATACCTCGCTCCTCAGTTCCATCTGAAACCTTATCAGAATGGCCTTTACTGTTCATATTTCTATCAGCATTCTGGTTGTAACCATTTAACCAATCTCTAAATAATTATAAACGCTCCCTAAGTCTTCTTGTGTTCTAAGCCTTCACTAGAATCTTGGCGTTTTTTATGTAGCCTGCTCCTCTAAATTCTTTCAGCTTCTGCTTATTACCCAGTTCCAAAGCTGCTTCCACATTTTCAGGTATTCATTATCAGAAACAGCCACACTTCTCCGTACCAATTCTCTTTGTTTTCTTTTTGTTTTGTATTTTTTTTAGAGATAGGGTCTCACTCTGTCACCCAGGCTGGAGTGCAGTGGCGTGATCATGGGTCACTGCACCCTCCACCTCCTAGGCTAAAGTCACCCTCCCACCTCGGCTTCCCAAGTAGCTAAGACTGTAGGTTCATGCCACCACTCCTGGCTTTTTTGTTGTTGTTTTTTGTAGAGATGGGGTCTATGTTGCCCAAGCTGGTCTCGAACTCCTAGGCTCAAGTGATCCTCCCACCTTGGCCTCTCAAAGTGCTGGGATTACAGGCATGAGTCATTGTACCCTATCTCTTAGTCCATTTTCTGTTGCTTATGGCAGAATACCTGAAACTGGGTAATTTATAAAGAAAAGGAATTTATTTCTTACAGTTATGGAGTAAGTTGGAGGCTTCTTGCATTTAGTGAGAACTTTCTTGATGGTCACATGGTAAGAGGGCTGATCATATTCATGTGCTATATCAGGTCTCTCTTCCTGTTCTCCTAAAGCTACCAGTTCCCCTCCCATGATAACCCATTAATTCATTAACCCATTAATCCATGAATGGATTAGCCAATTTGTGAGAGCAGAGCCCTCATGATCAAATCACACCTTAAAGGCCCTACCACTCAATACTGCCACACTGTGGATTAAGCTTCAATATGAATTTCGGAGGGGACATTCAACCACAGCAGGGTCCCTTCATTTACATATTAATTTTAGCATTAGTTTGTTAATTTCTGCAAAGAAGAAAGCTGGAAATTTGGATTCCACTGCACATGTAGATCAATTTGGGGAGTACTGCCATCTTAATAATATTTTATCTTCTTTTTTCTACTTAGAAATCCACAAGAAGGATTTTATCTTATCTATGAACATGGGGTATCTTTCTGTTTACTTAAATCTTTTATAATTTCTTTTAACAGTGTTTTGTAGTTTTCAGTTTGCCTGTATCTCAGGCAACTGAGGTATTTGCCTTTCCTGTCACCAAGATTGTTACTGTCTCTGGCAATACGCTGGGCTTAAGGCTCGTATATTCTCATTTTTAAAATTCCTTTCCTAGAAGAAATCGAATGAAGAAAAAATCCCTTTCCTGTCTCAAGGTCAGTAAATCATTGCTTAGTTTTTATTCTGCCTTTTATCTTTTTTTTGCATGTATCTTTATAATTAATCCATCTGGAATTTATGGGAGGTATGGCTCTAAGTGGATATTTTCTCCCCAAATACAAATCCAATTCTCATCTCTTCCTCATTGATTTGTGATGCTTCCTTTAGCATATTTTAAGTTCTAACGTGTCTAGGGTCTTATGCAGTATTATCTGCTATAAAAATGAACTGTCAATTTTTGTGACAATATTACATTATTTTGGTATGAGTTTATAATACATTTTGGCATGTAATAGGGCCAAGATACCTCTTTTTTTTCCCCCCCAATAACAGTCCTATGGCAGAACCAAGATATATCTTTTTTTTTTTTTTTAACATTTTCTAAGCTATTCTTGTTCATTTGCCTTTCCTGATGGACTTTAGAATTATTCTGTCAAATGAATAAACTCTAGTTCTTATGTATCTTTATTCTTTATACAACAGATGACACATGGTTAATCCAAATACCCTGTTATAGCGGAGAGTGAATCCACTGCTTCTTAACAGACTTGTTTCTCAAAAGAGATTCCTAAACTTTACCCACAAACCAAGAGGAGAAACCTTGTCCAATTTCATGTTCCATCTCTGGGAAACTGTTGATACTTGAATGAATTTTTGCTAGAAATGATAAAGCCTTGATGCATGCCTCTCCCATTCAGCAGGGCTGCACCTCACCTCCAGAAGCCTGACAGAGTTCTTTTTTTTTTTTTTGAGAAGGAGTTTCGCTCTCGTTACCCAGGCTGCCGTGCAATGGTGCAATCTCGGCTCACTGCAACCTCCGCCTCCCAGGTTCAAGCAATTCTCCTGTGTCAGCCTCCCGAGTAGCTGGGACTACAGGCATGCACCACCATGCCCAGTTGATTTTTGTATTTTTAGTAGAGACGGGGTTTCACCATGTTGACCAGGATGGTCTCGATCTCTTGACCTCATGATCCACCCGCCTCGGCCTCCCAAAGTGCTGAGATTACAGGCGAGAGCGACTGCGCCCCACCCCCTGACAGAGTTCTTTAGTATCCCTTCCTCCTAAGTGATGACTATTGTATGCGCAAAGGTTCTGCCTTCCTCAAACTGTATCAACCTTTCCTAGAAGACTCCATTTCTCTAGGCCATGTAGGAATCTTTTACCTATAGTTTGTATAAGAAATTGAGTATATGGGTGGCAAAAAGAAGAAGAAAAAAAAGAAATTGAGTATAAAAACAACAACAACAACAAAACAACAACAAAAAACAAACAAAAAGAAATTGAGTATAGGCTCCTAGCACTCAGTTAGGCTTTAGTTCAATGTTCCTACCTAGTGTTTACTTGATATTGCTGGACAATGCAGTATTAAGGATAAATTAATCTTCATTTAAAATTTAAATTTCCAACCAGACTTTATGCTAATCATTAAAACTGCATTTTTTCCCCTACAATTTTTTCTTCTTAAAAATATAGGAGGTCAGGTGCGGTGGCTCTCGCTTGTAATCCCAACACTTTGGGAGGCTGAGGCAGGTGGATCACCTGAGGTCAGGAGTTCAAGACCAGCCTGGCCAACATAATGAAACCCCTTCTCTACTAAAAATACAAAAATTAGCAGTTGGGCGCGGTGGCTCACACCTGTAATCCCAGCAGTTTGGGAGGCTGAAGGGGGGTGGATCACGAGGTCATGAGTTCAGGACCAGCCTAGCCAAGATGGTGAAACCTCGTCTCTGCTAAAAATACAAAAATTAGCCGGGCATGGTGGCAGGTGCCTGTAATCTCAGGCACTTGGCAGGCTGAGGCAGAGAACTGCTTGCACCTGGGAGGCAGAGGTTGCAGTGAGCCAAGATAACACCACTGCACTCCAGCATGGGTAAAAAAGTGAGACTGTCTCAAAAAAAAAAAAAAATTAGCTGGGCATGGCCGGGCGTGGTGGCTCACGCCTGCAGTCCCAGCACTTTGGGAGGCTGAGGCAGGCAGATCACTTGAGGTCAGGAGTTTGAGACCACTCTGGCCAGCAAGGCGAAACCCCGTCTCTACTAAAAATACAAAAATTAGCTGGGTGTGATGGCCCACTGCACTCTAGCCTGGGTGACAGAGCAAGATTCCATCTTAAAAACAAAACAAAACAAAACAAAAAAAACACACAAAAATCAACTAAACTAGGAAACTGGAATTACATACTGTTCAAAGCAACCTACAGATTAAGTATCATTCCTATCACAATACCAACATCCTTTTTCACGGAATTAAAAAAAATCCTAAAACTCATGTGGAGCCAAAAAGAGCTAAAATAGCCAAAGCAATACTAAGCAAAAAGAACTGGAGGCATCACATTACCTGACTTCAAAGTATACTATAAGGCTGTAGTAACTAAGACAGCATGGTACTGGTAAAAAACAGACACGTACATCAATGGAACAGAATAGAGAACCCAGAAATAACACCACATACCTACAGCCAACTGATCTTTGATAAAGTTGACAAAACATACACTGTGAAAAGGACACTTTTTAATGGTACTGGGATAGCTGGTTAGCTACATGCAGAAGAATGAAACTGGACCCCTATTTCTCACCACATACAAAAATCAATTCAAGATGGGCTGGGTATGGTGGCTTATGCCTGTAATCCTAGTACTTTGGGAGGTTGAGGCGGGTGGATCACCTGAGGTCAGGAGCTGGAGAGTGGCCTGGCCAACATGATGAAACCCTGTCTCAACTAAAAATATAAAACTTAGTGGGGCTTGGTAGTATACACCCGTAATCCCAGCTACTTGGGAGGCTGAGGCAGAAGAATCGCTTGAACCCTGGAGGCAGAGATTGCAGTGAGCAGAGATCACGCCACTGCACTCTAGCCTGGTGACAGGGCGAGACTCCATCTCAAAAAAACAAAAACCAGGCCAGGTGTGGTGGTTCATGCCTGTAATCCCAACACTTTGAGAGGCTGAGACGGGCAGATCACCTGAGGTTGAGAGTTCGAGACCAGCCTGACCAACATGGAGAAACCCCGTATCTACCAAAAATACAAAATTAGCCGGGTGTGGTGGCACATGTCTGTAATCCCAACTACTCGGGAGGCTGAGGCAGGAGAATTGCTTGAATCTGGGAGGTGGAGGTTGCAGTGAGCTGAGATCGCACAATTGCACTCTAGCCTGGGCAACAAGAGTGAAACCCCATCTCAAAAAACAAAACCAAAACATACACACACACACACACACAAAACTCAAGATGGATTAAAGACTGAAATGTAAGACCTGAGCTATAAAAATCCTAGACGAAAAAACCTAGGAAAAACTCTTTAGTACAGTGGCCTAGGTAAAGAATTCATGATTAAGACCTCAAAAGCAGCTGGGTGTGGTGGCTGATGACTGTAATCCCAGCACTTTGGGAGGCCAAGGTGGGTGGATCACCTGAGGTCAGGAGTTCAAGACCAGCCTGGCCAACATGGTGAAACCCCATCTCTACTAAAATACAAAAATTAGCCAGGCGTGGTGGCATGCACCTATAATCCCAACTATTTGGGAGGCCGAGGCAGGAGAACTGCTTGAGCTTGGGAGGCTGAGGTTGAAGTAAGCTGAGATCGTGCCACTGCACTCCAGCCTGGGCGACAGAGCTAGACTCCGTCTCAAAAACAAAAAAGAAAATGAAAACCTCAAAAGCAAATGCAACAAGAACAAAAATACATAAATAGGCATGAAGGAAAAAGCTCCTGAATAGCAAAAGAAATAACAGAGTAAAGAAACAAACTGCAGAATCAGAGAAAATATTTGCATACTATACATCCAACAACAACAAAATGCCTGCACCTATATGTTTATTGCAATATTATCTGCAATAGCAAAGGTATGGAATCAACCTAAATGTTCATCAATAAATGAATGATTGGATAAAGCATGATATTATATATATATATATATGTGTGTGTGTGTGTGTGTGTGTGTGTGTGTGTGTGTGTATAAATACATACACACATACGTGCACACACACCTTGGAGTACTATTCAGCCATAAAAAAGAATGAAATCATGTCTTTTACAGCAACAGGGATGGAAGAGGCCATTTATCTTAAGTAAAGTAACTCAGAAACAGTCAAGTACAACATGCTCTTACTTATAAGTGGGAGGTAAATAATGCGTACACACGGACACAGACAGTGGAATAACACAGACTGGGGACTCAGAAGGATGGGAGGGGGTGAGGGATTAAAAATTACTTAATGGGTACAATGTACACTATTTGAGTTATGGCTACGTGAAAAGCCCAGACTTTACCACTATGCAATATATCCATGTAACAAAAGGACACCTGTACCCTTGAAATCTATAAAAATAAAGGGATTCCTCCCCCCAACCCCCGGTTTTTTTTTTTGAGACAGAGTCTTGTCCTATCACTCAGGCTGGAGTGCAGTGACACAATCTCAGCTCACTGCAACCTCCACTTCCAGGGTTCAAGTGTTCCTCCCTCCTTAATCTCCCAAGTAGCTAGGAACACAGGTTTGTACCACCACGCCCAGCTAGTTTTTGTATTTTTAGTAGAGATAGGGTTTTGCCACGTTGGCCAGGCTGGCCTCAAACTCCTGGCCTCAGCCTCCCAAACTGCTGAGATAACAGGTGTGAGCAACCGCACTTGGCCTAATTTTGTTTGTTTTTTTTTTTTGAGACAGAGTCAGTTGCACTGTCGCCCAGGCTGGAGGGCAGTGGAACAATCTCGGCTCACTGCAGCCTCCGCCTCCCGGGTTCAAGTGATTCTCCTGCTTCAGCCTCCCAAGTAGCTGGGACTACAGGCACCCACCATCATGCCTGGCTAATTTTGTGTATATACATATTTTTTTTTTGTATAGATGGGGTTTTACCATGCTGTCCAGGCTGGTCTTGAACTCCTGGCCTCAAGTGATCTGCCCACCTTGGCCTCCCAAAGTGCTAGGATTACAGGCATGAGCCACCACGCACAGCTAAGAGTTAAATTTTTAAAAGGCTAGTAAAAACGAAATACTTCTGGTAAACAAAAAATACCATACATGAAGTTTAAACAAATTGTGACTGACTGGAAAATATATTTGATATACATGCACAGACACACACACGCACACTCAAATATAGAAAAGTATTTGCCATATGTGTGTCTGAGTGTACACACACACATATCTGACAAAGAACTGTAATCAGCAAAATAAGACAAGTAACCTAATAAAAAATTTGCAAGACAAATAAAGCAGCACTTCAGAGAATGAGAAAACTCAAACGGCTAATAAGCATAAAAATAGAAGATCAACCTCCTCTGTAGTCAAATGCAAATTAAAATTAAAGATACTACTTGAAAACACTAGATTGGCAAAAATTAAGAAGTTTTATGCTATTAGTAATGGCAATAATATGAGGAAATAGAAATACTTACATATTGTTCACAGGAATATAAATTGGTACAACTATAATCTAGAGCAATTTGGCAATATTTAGTGAAAGGCTACATGCATATTTTACAGGATCCAGAAATTCTACTTCTCAGTATATACTTTAAACTGACTCAGGAACACAAAGAGACACAGACATCTATGAAGAAATCCCCTGCAGCACTATTTGTAAAACCAAAGAATTGGGAACAATTATCTATCAATCAATAAATAAAACGCTGTGATATCAGTATTTGATAGAACATAACCCAACAGTGGAGAATGATTGATATATGAATATGGACAGACCTCAAAAATAATATTAAGTGAAAAAAAGAAACAGGACGGGTACAGTGGCTCATGCCTGTAATCCCAGTACTCTGGGAGGCCAAGGTGGGCAGATCACCTGAGGTCAGGCGTTCGAGATCAGCCGGGTCAACATGGTGAAACCCCGTCTCTACTAAAAATACAAAAATTTGTTGGGCGTGGTAGCTGGTGCCTGTAATCCCAGCTACTTGCGAGGCTGAGGTAGGAGAATCACTTGAACCCAGGAGGTAAAGGTTGCAGTGAGCTGAGATTGCACCACTGCACTCCAGCCTGGGCAACAAGAGTGAAACTCGGTCTCAATAAAAAAAGGAAAAAAAAAAAAGAAACAATGAGATGTACAGCACAACACCCTTCATGCCAAAAAAGGAAAAAAATTTACCCATACAAAAATACTATAGACTGTGCATGAATACATGTATGTCTAAATAAATATATGGAAAATGGCTTGGAAGGACACACTTCAAATACCCAAGAGTGCATGACTATGGGTGAATAAAAGAAGGAAATTAGATCAAAGATGAGGACTGAACAAGACAAAAACTAAACTAAAACTGAATATAAAAGAGGAGTCATGCATGGACTGATATGACCAAGGATCATAAACTGAGAAGACTGTCCGAACAATCATTTTTTATGTTTCTGGAGCGTAAGCCAAACATAAAACAAACATAAAAGCTGAACATAAAATCGGTTCGATTTCCCTACCCCCCAAATATCATAAAAGCAGGTGCTTAAAGGAAATACCAAAAAAGTAAAATAAAAAGAACTGGCCGCCTCCTGTCAGATAGCTTACCGGAGAACACAGCACATGAGCAGCAGATGGGTGGGGACATTAGCTGGATTTAGCATACTGGGTGTGTCTGACTTCATACAGGCCAGGAAGGCCCGCATCCTTCTGTTCTTGTCTTCAACTGCTTTGCCTAGCCAGAGCTTCTTGAGGTTTGGGCAAGTCCATTCCCGAAAGGTCAGTGCAGACACCAGCTCAGGGGTTTGAGGTGACTTCCCTTTATAGGCAGACCACTCTTTAAGGATCACTGAAGGAACTGGAAAACAGAAAATGAGGGAAAAAATGCTCTAGAGAATCTCTTAGCATTTCCACAGCTAACCACAGTATCCACTGACAGGCTCCATCGCATTTCAACTCTTAATTTTTTGTCACAATAATTTTTATTTTTAGCAGCAGGAATAGTACACATTTATTAAGTGCTTCATATGCAAGTACTTTACATACATTATCTAATTTAATCCTCACAAAAATCCTGAGAGGGAACTATTATGATACATTATCACAAAACATAATGCTCATTTTGCAGATAAAGAAATCAAGGGGCTGGGTGTGGTGGTTCACACATCTAATCCCAGCAATGTGGGAGGCTGAGGCAGGAGGACTGCTTGAGCCCAGGAGTTCAAGACCAGCCTAGGCAAGATGGAGAGATCCTACCTCCACAGAAAATTTAAAAATGAGCTGGGTGTGATGGCATGTGCCTGTAGTCCCAGCTACTTGGGAGGCTGAGGCAGGGGGATCCCTTGAACCCAGGAATTCGAGGCAGCAGTGAGATATCTTGCTACTGTACTCCAGCCTGAGTACAGTACAGGTTTAGCTCCAGACAGAGCTAAACCCTGTCGCTAAAAAAAATAAATAAGGCTAGGCACGGTGGCTCACACCTGTAATCCCAGCACTTCAGGAGGCCGAGGTGGGAGGATCACTTGAGGTCAGGAGTTCAAGACCAGCCTGGCCAACATGGTGAAACCTCGTCTCTACAAAAAGAAAAAAAAAAACAAAACCAAAATTAGGCATAGTCTCAGGTGCCTGTAATCCCAGCTACTCTGGAGGCAGGGGCAGGAGAATCACTTGAACCTGGGAGGCAGAGGTTGCAGTGAGCTGCGATCGAGCCACTACACTCCAGCCTGGGTGACAAAGAGAGACTTTGTCTGAATAAATAAATAAATAAATAACAACTTGGAGAAAGAAATCAAGGTCCAAGGTCACACATTTCTTTTCTTTCTTTTTTCTTTTTTTTTGAGACAGAATCTCACTCTGTCACCCAGGCTTGGAGTGTAGTGGTTCGATCTCGGCTCACTGTAACCTCTGCCTCCTGGGTTCAAGTGATTCTTCTGCCTCAGCCTCCTGAGTAGCTGGGACTACAAGCGCCTGCCACCATACCCGGCTAATTTCTGTATTTTTAGTAGAGACGGGGTTTCATCATATTGGCCAGGCTGGTCTCAAACTCCTGACCTCGTGATCCACCTGCCTTGGCCTCCCAAAGTGCTGGGATTACAGGCGTGAGCCACCTCGCCCAGCCCTACACATTTCTTAGTTATTCTGAATCTAATTTTTTAGTAGATTCACCAGGCTAGACAAGGAAACCAGCACAAGGAAGAATCATGTAAATATCTGGCTTTATAATACACAACAAGATTGCCCAGAAGACATTAAGATATTTCACAAAATTCTCAAAAAACCAACATCTTTTAGATTTACAAAGGTATAACAGACCAGGAAAACATGGCTTCTATATACTTCTACTCCATCTCAGACTCCTCAGCTATGGCCTCCCTCTTCTATTTGAGATGTCTAGCATTCATTCAATTACCCAAGCAAGAGACTTGGAAATCATTCGGTTATTACCAAGGTCTTGCTGATTCTTTTTTGTTGTTGTTTTTGAGATGAAGTCTCCCTCTGTCGCCCAGGCTGGAGTGCACTGGTGCGATCTCGGCTCACTGCAACTCCGTCTCCCGGGTTCAAGCGATTCTCCTGCCTCAGCCTCCTGAGTAGCTGGGACTACAGGCGTGTGTGCCACCATGCCCAGCTAATTTTTTTTTATTTTTAGTAGAGACAGGGTTTCACCATGTTGGCCAGGATGGTCTTGATCTCTTGACCTCATGATCCGCCCACCTTGGCCTCCCAAAGTGCTGGGATTACAGGCGTGAGCCACCGTGCCTGGCCAAGTCTTGCTGATTCTACCTCCTTATCATCCCTTCTATCTGTCCCATTTTTTCTATCACAACAGATATTGTGGTGGTTCAAATATTATCTTTGATCTGACAAGAGTCTCAAGACTGTTCCTACCTTTACTCTATTTGGTCTCCCTCATACCCATGCTCCACAACCACTAGAATGTTATTATTTTAAAAATTCTTTTAGTTTGAAATAATTATTTATTCACAGGGAGTTGCAAAGATAGTACAGATAGGTCCTGTGTACCCTTCACTAAGTTTCTCCAATGGTGTTATAGCTTAAATAATTATAATACACCATCAAAGCCAGCAAAGTGACATTAGTACAATGTAAGTGTGTAGTTCTATGTCATAGAGATTTGTGTAACCACCACTGCAGTCAAGATACAGACCAAATCCATAACCACAAAGATTTCCATTGTGCCAACCCTGTATAGTCACAAACATCGCCTTCCAGCACCATCCCTAACTCACAGAAACCACTAATCTATTCTCCATCTACAATTTTGTCATTTTGAGGACATCATGTAAGTGGAATTATACAGTATATGATCTTTTGAAACTGGCATTTTTCACTCAGCATATACTTTTTTTTTTTTTTTTTAATTTTTTTTTTTTTTAAGATGGGGTTTCACCATGATGGCCAGGCTGGTCTTGAACTCCTGACCTCAGATGATCCACCCACCTCGGCCTCCCAAAGTGCTAGGATTACAGGCGTTAGCCACCGCGCCTGGCCAGCATATGCTCTTAAGATCTATCCATGTTGCTGCATGTATCAATAGTTCTTTTTTTTTTTTTTTGGTGAGTAGTATTCTATGGTATGGATGTACCACAGCATGATCATTCACCCATTGAAGCATATCTGGGTTGCGTCCAGTTTGGGGCTACCATGCTGTCTTCTGACTATGTCCCTGCATGAAAATAAGTCTTAATTTCTCTGACATAAATGCCAAAGAGTGTAAGTGTTGGGTTGTATAAGTCTATTTTTAGTTTTGAAAGAAACTGACAAATTATTTTCCAGAGTGGCAGTACCATTTTACATTCCCATCAGTATTTATGAGTGATCCAGCTTCTCTGCATCCTCTTCGGGATAATGGTATTATCACCATTATTCACCTCTGCCATTTTGGTAAGTGTATAGTGATATTTCACTGTGGTTTTAATTTGCATTTTTCTTTTTTTTTTTTGTTTCTTGAGATGGAGTCTCACTCCATCACCAGGCTGGAATGCAGTGGCGTGATCTTGGCTCACAGCAACCTCCCCTTCCAGGTTCAAGTGAGTCTCCTGCCTCAGTCTCCTGAGTAGCTGGGGCTACAGGTGTACGCATGCCACCATGCCCAGATAATTTTTGTATTTTTAGTACAAACGAGGTTTCACCATGTTGGCCAGGATGGTCTTGATCTCTTGACCTTGTGATCCGCCCACCTTGGCCTCCCAAAGTGCTGAAATTATAGGTGTGAGCCACTGCACTTGGCCTTAATTTGTATTTTTCTAATGGCTACTGATGTTGAACATCTTTTCATGTCTTTATTTGCTATATGTCGATCTTTTTCAGTGAAATGTCTATGCATATCTTTTGCCAATTTTCTAATTTGATTATTTTGTTATGCTGTTTTGAGAGTTCTTTATATATTTTAGATACTAGTATAGATATGTGGTACTTGTTCAACAGTGGATGTCCAGTTGATCTAACATCATTTATAAAAAAAAAAAAAACTATCTTTCCTCCAATGAAGTGCTTTTGTAGCTTTGTCAAAAATCAGTTTGCTGGCCAGGCGCAGTAGCTCACACCTGTAATTTCAGCTGAGGCTGAGGCAGAAGAATTGCTTGAGCCCGGGAGGCAGAGGTTGCAGTAAGCAGAGAGCATGGCACTGTGCTCCAGCCTCAGCAACAGAGCAAGACTCTGTCTCAAAAAAAAAAAAAAAAATCAGTTTGCTGTACTCATATGGGACTATTTCTGGATGCCCTGTTGTATTCCACTGATCTATATGTTAATATCTCTGCCTATAGTCTTTGAGACAGGGTCTCTCTCTGACACCCAGACTGCAGTGCAGTGGCGTGATCTCAGCTCACTGCAACCTCCACCCCCCGGGATCAAGTGATTCTCTCACCTCAGCCTCATGAGGAGCTAGGACCACAGGTGCACACCACCACATCCGGCTATTTTTTTTTTTTTTTTGTATTTTCAGTAGAGATGGGGTCTCCCCATGTTGCCCAGGCTGGTCTTGAATTCCTGAGCTCAAGGGACCCACCCACCTTGCCCTCCTAAAGTGCTGGGATTACAAGCATAAGCCACCATGCCTGGCCTACAATCTTAATTACTGTAGTTACCCAGTAAGTCTTACAATCAGGTTCAACAACTGCTTCCAACTTATTCTTCCTTTTCAAAAATCATTTTAGCTAGTTAAATTCCTTTGTCTTTCCATATAAACATTAGAATTATCTTGTCTGTATCTACAAAGAATTTTGCTGGGATTTGGACAGGAATTGCATCAAACCTGTTATTAATTTGGGGAGAAGTGACAGCTTTACTATGTTGAATTTTCTAATCCATGAACATCTGTATCTCCACATTTGTTTAGATCTTTGATTTGTTTCATTAGTGTTTTGTGACTTTCAGCATACAGATTATGAATACCTTTTGTTAAATGTTTAACTATTTCATTTTCTCTGGAAGGACTGTAAATGGTCTTGCATTTTTTTGTTTCAATTCCACATATTCATTGTCAGTATATAGAAAGGTAATCAATTTTTATGTTTATCTTGTATCCTGCAACCTTAACAAACTCACTTACTAGCTGCAGGAGTTTTGTTGTAGATTCCTTGTGATTTTCAACATAGCCTAACTATATGTCATCTGCAATTACAATTTTATTTCTTCCTTACTGATGTCTATGCCTTCTATTTCATTTTCTTGCCTTACTGCACTGGCTAAAACTTCTAGTACTATGTTGAAGAGCAGTGGAAAGAGCAGACATCCTAGACTTGTTCCTGATTTTAGGGGAAAAACATTATCTTTCACCACTAGGTACAGTTCATCCTTGAATACAAGTTTTAACTACACAGGTCCACTTACACACAAATTTTTTTCAACCAAACACAGATAGAAAATACAGAATTCACATGATGCCAAACCCACATATATAGAGGGCCAACTTTTGGTATACACAGGTTCTGCAGGGCCTACTGTGGGACTTGATTATGAGTGAATTTTAGTATATGTGGGGGTCCTGGAACCAATCCCCCACATATGGCAAGGAATGACTATATGTTAGCTGTAGGTTATTTGTAGATATTCTTTATCTTCAGGAAGTTTCCCTCTATTCTTGTGGTTTCCTGATAGTTCTTATAAGGAACGAGTGTTGAATTTTGTCAAATGCTTTCTCTGTATCCACTGATATAATCACATGATTTTTTTTTCTTCAGCCTGTTTATTTGGTGGATTATATTTATTGATTTTTCAAATATTGAACAAGGCTTATAACAATGGAATAAACCCTACTTGGCCTTGGCCATGGCATGTAATTCTTTTTATATATTGCTAAATTCCCCTGGCTAATAGTTCATTAAAATTTTTGCATCCATATTGTCTTAGTCAATTTGGGTGCTATAACAAAGTACCACAGACTGGGAGGCTTATAAATAACAGAAATTGATTTCTTACAATTGTTGAGGCTGGAAATCTAAGATCAAGGTATTGGCAGACATGTCCGGTGAGGACCTGCTTCCTGGTTTGCAGATGACTGTCTTCTTATTGTATCCTCATACAGTGGAGAGTAGAAAGAGCTATCTGAAGTTCCTTTTATAAGGGCACTAATCTCATTCATGAAGGTTCCACACTCATGACCTATTATCTCCCAAAGGCCCCATCTCCTAATACCATCACATTGTGGGTCAGGATTTCAACATATGAATTGGGGATGGGGGCAGAAACACTCAATCCATAACATACACTGATGAAGGATACTGGTCTGAAGTGTTGATTTTATGTACTGCGTTTTCTTTCTAAGAGATGAGGTCTTACTCTGTTATCCAGGCTGGAGTGCAATGGAGCTATCATAGCCCACTGCAGCCTCAAACTCCTGGGTGCAAGCAATCTTGCCCAATAACTGGGACTACAGATGTGCACCATGCTCAGCTATATTAAAAAAAAAAATTTTTTTTTTGTAGTGATGGTGTCTCACTATGTTGCCCAGGCTGGTCTCAAACTCCTGGTCTCAAGCATCTTCCCACCTGGGGCTCCCTAAGTATTGAGATTATAGGTGTGAGCCACCATGCTTGGCCCAGGTATCTTTTTTGACATAGTAATTTCTTTCCCTTTGAATGTATACCCAGTAGTGGGATTGCTAGATTGAATGGTAGTTCATTTTTAGTTCTTTGAGAATCTCTATATTATTTTCTATAAAGGTTGCACTAATTTACATTCCTACCAACAGTATATAAGCATTCCCTTTTCTCTGCATCCTTGCCAACATCTGTTGGTTTTAGACTTGGTTCACTGCAACCTCCACCTCCCAGGCTCATGCAATTCTCATGCCTCAGCCCTGCTCTCCTTCCCACCCCCTTCCCAGCCCTTCGAGTAGAAGGGATTACAGGTGTGCGCCCCCATGCTCAGCTAATTTTTTGTATTTTTAGTAGAGACGGGGTTTCTTTATGGTGGACAGGCTGGTTTCAAACTCCTGGCCTCATGTGATCTGCTCAGCCTCCCAAAGTGCTGGGATTACAGGCATGAGTCGCTGCACCCAGCTCACTGTGGTTTTAATATGCATTTCTCTGATAACTAGTGATGCTGAGTATTTTTTCATATATTTGTTGGCGACTTGTACATCTTTTGTAAAATGTCTGTTCTTGTCCTTTGCCTACTTTTTAATGGGATTGTTTGCTTTTTTCTTGTTGAGTTGTTTGAGTTCCTTATAGATTCTGAGTATTAGCCCTCTGTCCAATGCAGTTCGCAAATATTTTTTCCCATTCTGTAGGCTATTTACTCTATCGTTTCTTTTGCTATGCAAACATAAAACCCATTTATAACTGTTTACCAAAGCATTTTTATGGTGGCTGTTTTGAAATCCTTGTGAGATAATTCAAACTTCTGTCATCTCTATGTTCATTTTATTTTTCTTTCTTTTTTTATTTCTTGAGACAGAGTCTCGCCCCATCACCCAGACTGGAGTGCAATGGCACAATCTCGGCTCACTGCACCCTCCACCTCCTGGGTTCAAGCAATTATCCAGCCTCAGCCTGCCAAGTAGCTAGGATTACAGGCGCACGCCACCACACCCGGCTAATTTTTTGTGTCTTTAGAAGAGATGGGGTTTCACCATGCTGGCCAGGCTGGTCTCGAACTCCTGACCTCGTGATCCGCCTGCCTCAGCCTCTCAAAGTGCTGGGATTACAGGCATGAGCCACTGCACCCAGCCTCTATGTTCACTTCCTTTTCTTATCTTGAGGTCTGCATTTGAGAACTTTCTGGTTCTAGGTATGATGAGGGGTTTTCAATTGAAAACTGGACATTGGGTATTATTTTAAAAGACTCTGGATCTTACTTAAACCTTGTGTTTTAGTATGTCTGTTTTGACCTTACTCTGGTGGGTAAAGGGGGACACTGTGTCATTATTGTCGGGTGGAAGTGGAAGTCCTGGCTCCCCACTTGACCTTGTCTGACACTTACCCAGGAGAGTAGGTGGGACACGTCATTACAGCCTGGGTAAGTATGGAAGTCTAGGCTCTTCATTTGGCCTCTGCTGGTAGGGGTGGGGGTAGATCATAGTTTTTCTGTGGTATTTGGCTAGAGTACAGAGGTTATTATGTAAAAATCTTTGTATTGCTAGGTTGTTCCTTTCTGGTCTTTTGGCCAGAGAAAGTAGGTTTTGGGGGGGCTTATACTGGTCTGCAGCTGTTGACATTTCTGGGCTGCCAGTTTGCCCCACACCCAGTCTGGGATATGTGAGGCAAAAAGAAAATTCAGGCAACTCACCACTGTACCACTGTGTCATTCCTTGAGCCCCAATATCTCTACTTTCTAGAATGTCTTGTGCTTATTTTATGGTAATGTCCTGGGCTTTTAGCTGTACTTAGCCTGAGGACTAAGAAAAAGTAAATCTGATCTACTCTATCTTCCCAGAAACAGAGAAATGTTCTTTTGAACATACTAATTTGACTATGGCACTCTGTAGTTTAAAATACTGCAATGTCTCCAACTACCTACAGGTTCAAATCCCAAAACAAAAAAATTCATGGAAGAGAAAGACTGCTTGATACAGCTCTATGTTCCCAAAACTCAGTATGGTTCTTTCTTTTCTGTGTGTGAGACAGGGTCACCCAGGCTGGAGTGCAGTGGCGCAATCACAGCTCACTGCAGCCTCGACCTCCCAGGGTCAAGTGATCTTCTTGTCTCAGTCCCACAAGTAGCTGGTACTAAAAGCATGTGCCACCATGCTCAGCCAATTTTTTTTTTTGAGACAGGGTCTGACTCTGTCACCCAGGTTGGAGTACAGTAACATGATCAGGGCTCACTGCAGCCTTGACCTCCCAGACTCAATCAGTTCTCCCATCTTAGCCCCCCAAGTAGCTGAGACTACAACCACACACAACCTTGCCTAATTTTTTCTCTTTTTAGTAGAGGCAGAGTTTCTCCATGTTGCCCAGGCTGGTCTTTAGCTCCTGGACTCAAGAGATCCATCTGCCTCTGCCCCACAAAGTGCTGGGATTACAGGCATGAAGCACCCCGCCTGGCATTTTTTATAGTGATGGAGTCTTGCCATGATGCCCAGGCTGGTCTTGAACTCCTGAGCTTAAGTGATCTGCCTGCGTTGGCCTCCCAAAGTGCTGGAATTACAGGTATGAGCTGCCATGCCTGGCTGAGCATGGTTCTTATAAATAGTAGTCACTCTAAATGCTTGATAATTGCAGAAATGGGGTTTAAGTTAATGAATATCCAATACCAATATGTATTCTGTTGAATGCTGCGTTTTCTTAAAGACTACTACTCCATAGCCAAAGGTACCCACTGTGCCTGCACAGACATATTTGCTGTATGTCAAGTGCTGAGAGAATTGTCATGGCTAGAACTACACTTACCTTCCACAGGCAGCCGCCGTCGCATAGCCAAGCGTTCCAATTTCCTCTGTGTCTCTGCCAGACTAAAAAGAACTCCATATACATATTGACGAGCTGACCGGAATAAGAGAGCAGCTGGAGGCAGCTCCATGTTACACTCATCCTCAATACATACGGGGATCTTAATTTCACCCTAACAAGAGAAACGTCCAGGGAAAAGAAAAAAATGAGTTACCTTAAGGTTTAGAACTGAGCTGAGAAGAACCAATGATAAACTGTAGCCTCTGTGGCCTATCCATTAATTTTGTTATTTGTATTTAGACAGCATTTCATATTAAAAAGAAGCTGTAACAAGCTTAGCTGATCGCAGCCAACTTATAAGCTATATTTCATTTTTATTTTTTGAGACGAAGTCTTGCTCTGTCACCCAGCTGGAATACAGTGGTGCAATCTCGGCTCACTGCAACCTCCACCTCCTGGATTCAAGTGAATTCTCCTGCCTCAGCCTCCTGAGTAGCTGGGATTACGGGTACACACCATGACACCTGGCTAACTTTCATATTTTTAGTAGAGACGGGGTTTCACCATGTTGGTCAGGCTGGTCTCGAACTCCTAACCTCGTGATCTGCCCACCTTGGCTTCCCAAAGTGCTGGGATTACAGGCGTGAGCCACCACGCCCAGCTGCTATATTTCATTTTTGCAGTCTCAACGGCTGGGTGTGGTGGCTCACGCCTGTAATCTCAGCACTTTGGGAGGCTGAGGTGGGTGGATCACCTGAGGTCAGGAGCTCGAGACCAGCCTGGCCAACATAGTGAAACCCTGTTTGTACTAAAAATTCAAACCTTAGCCAGGCATGGTGGCACATGCCTATAATCCCAGCTACTCTGGAGGCTGAGGCAGGAGAATTGCTTGAACCTGGAAGGTGGAGGTTGCAGTGAGCCAAGATTGCACCCTTGCACTCCAGCTTGGGCAATAGAGCGAGACCCTGTCTCAAAAAATTAAGTAAAATAAATAAGTCTCAACAATAATTGACTATAGCTAACTAATGGGGAAAGTCTACCTTAGCCATTTTGCTGGGGGATGGGTATGTATAAGACTGGAGGAGGGGAACAGCTTTGCACAAGTAGAGAAAGAGGTAAGTAAAAGGGCATAATGCTTCTTAGACTGTGTCCATCCCTAGAACCAGAGTCCACCAGCTTGGTGCATTATCTACTTCAAAATCTCACAATTACACTTCTCTTCTAGGGGCCTCATTTACCACATAGTCCCAACTCCTGCTAGTCTGGCCCCACCTAAGGCCTTAGTATGATGAGGGGCCCACCGTATGTGGTCTCCTTTTTCTGACTTCATATATCAATGATCAGAATGTTCCCTGGTAACTTACAGTCTTAGGAAGTAGGAAGTACAGTGTTAAGAGCAGGGATGTAGGTGCTGATGTGCTGCCTCACCTTAGTGAGGACGTGGTAGATATATGGGTACATAAGACCCCTCCGGTGTCTGTGTTCAGCAACTCTCAAGACTTCTGGAGCTACTGGAGGTAAGGGCGGAATGGTGATATCCATGTGGTTCCTCGTAGACATAGACAGCAGAGATGGGATGTGGGGCTCGCCATCACTTAGGCTCGCTTCTGAAACTCTAGTATCAACAGGCTGTGGCCAGGACCCTCTGTCACGATTAGGATTTTCCCACTCAGGCTGGTGCGGAAGTGATTCTGTGATATGACTAAAAAATTTAGAAAGACAGTGTCAAACAATGGTAAAGATATTCCTACTCAAGATGCCTGTTCTGGACCCAAGGAGTCTGACAAACCGTTTGGAGGTCAGGACACTGGGTTAGCACTGGACTGATAACTTTCCTTTCAATGGCCATTACTGACTTCTTGGCTTCTTTCATCTGACACCAACCAAAGTGATCAAGTCATTGGAATCACTCTGGACCCTTTATACCTTGTAAGATGCCATATTTAGTGTTTGGCTTTTTTTTTTTTTTTCGAGATGGAGTTTCGCTCTTGTTGCCCAGGCTGGAGTGCAGTGGTGCAATCTTAGCTCACCGCACCCTCCGCCTCCTGGGTTCAAGCGATTCTCCTGCCTCAGCCTCCCGTGTAGCTGGGATTATAGGCATGCGCCACCACACCCGGCTTATTTTGTATTTTTAGTAGAGACGGGGTTTCTCCATGTTGGTCAGGTTGGTCTTGAACTCCTGACCTCAGGTGATCTGCCCACCTCAGTCTCCCAAAGTGCTGGGATAATAGGCATGAGCCACTGTGCCCAGTGAGTTTGCTTATGTTTTAAGAAAATAATCACAATTACAACCTCAAAGCAGCTCTGTTTCCCAGGAATAATCTGCTTAGAGGAATAATCTATGAACAAATGAGCTAGCACAAATCCCACTCTTTTAATCCTCAGAACCCTGTCTTAGTAAGCAATATAATTGCTTACTCAACTATTCCACTATTTCTACTCTATAAATGCTTTTCTGTCTTTTTTTGACATTTAATCTACCCTTCTCACAAATTAAGAAATGATAGCCACACTATCCACACCAAGGCTTCCTTAACCAGCTACTATCCTGCCTTTTACCTCAGTGGCCTGGGTGTTTGAAAATTACCGTCTGCACGGGGCCAAATAAGCATGAAGTGGGCAAGCAGAGGAAAAGTTTTCCTACTTTGCTTTCCTAAGAGCAAAACACTACAGAGGAAATCCAGGAAAACCAGGAATACTTCCCCACACCCTCTACCCATCTAACAAGTAAAAGAATACAGATGCCTCAGATATCTATTTCCCTAAGCATCTGTAGAGATACTTACTCAGAGCTAGCTCCATTTGGCTCATCACCATCAGAGGAAGAGGACTGCGAAGAGTCTGGTCCCAAAGGAGGTGATGCTTTAGAAGGCAGGTAATTGGGAAACTGGGATGCAGAAGAGTCATAAGAGACAGCCCAATTGGCAAAGGGGCTGTTCTGCAGCATGGGATCCTCAGAAAAAGCATGGGGTTCCCCCAAAGTATGGGACGGGAAGAGAAGAGATGAGTTGGGTCCCACTGGGAATGGTGATGGATATTTCACCTTCTGGGGCACTTGGTGAGAAAACTAAAGGATAAAACAGACAGAAAAGCTATTTAACATTTTATAAGGCTCCAAGATGGCTCCCTCTGAAGTTGTTGGTGACACAATGGATGATACCAGTAGCAGACATTGTTGAGATACAAAGTACCTAGTAAGAATAATGAGAAATGATTCTAACAGTGACGTATGCACAGAAGGCTCCACAGGCAGGACAATGAACAGTTAAGGACTCCTAGAACTGTTCTCTGATATCAGCTAATCTACTTTCACAACGACTAGTGCTACTGATTTGGATGCTTTTTTTGCATAGTCTTCCAGACTTAAGTTGAGAAGATAATATAGGTATATATGGCCTTGACAGTCTAGTAACACTGAATCACCCTAACTCCTCAGATTATAAAAATCAGGAAGCAACTGAGTCTAATGCTAATAAATGGGCTCAGGCTAAAGGTTGCTTACCATTGGCTTTCCAGCAGAAATGGTGCCCACCTGATTTTGCGGAGGGGGTGGATTTCCAAGCCTATTATTCCGAAAACCTGAGGCCAAGAGAAAAGAGATATACTTCAGTCAATTCCAATCATTCTTCAGTCAATTCTAATAATTCTGCCATGCTATATTCTGCTCACCCTATATCACCTGAAAAATTGTTATTAATAAGTTACAATTTATTGAACAGCTACTATATGCCATCCTGCAAACCTGACATAAATTATTTCATCTGGTAAGAATCTTGTAAGGTAGGTATCATGAGCCACATTTCATACACATGTGACTTGCCAAGGTTCATTTGCTAGTAATTAGCAGAGATGGAATTCCAACTTAGGCCAGACCCCAAAGACAGGGCTATTTTACATATACCAGGCCAGAATGGGGGTTGGCATCAGAAGAAGCCCAAGCTAAGGAAACTGCATTACACCCCAACTGTAAATTTGAGAAAGCAGAGCCCCCCCTCTTTTTTTTTTTTTAGATGGAGCTTCACTCTTGTTGCCCAGGCTGGAGTGCAATGGCATGATCTTAGCTCAGTGTAACCTCTGCCTTCTGGGTTCAAGGGATTCTCCTGCCTCAGCTTCCAAGTAGCTGGGATTATAGGCACCTGCCACCATGCTTGGCTAATTTTTTGTATTCTTAGTAGAGACAGGGTCTTCCCATGTTGGCCAGGCTGGACATGAACTCCTGACCTCAGGTGATCTGCCCACCTTGGCCTCCCAAAGTGCCAGGATTACAGGTGTGAGCCACCGCACCTGGCCAGGGCCCTTCTTATGTTATGTCTCTTATGACATAGAAATCATAAGGAGAAAGCCTACCAAACAGGGATAAGAGATGACTTGTACGAGGATACAACACCAATGAGTGATTCCACTCTGGCTCTGGAGTTCCTGAGGGACCAACTCAGTTTCCCCTATGAACAGAGCAGCTTAGGGTCAGATGGAAGCCTTACCTAGAAAGGAGGGACCCACTGGCAGCGAAGAGAGTTTGGTTGTGACTGAATAGTACTCAACTGCTTTCTTGAATCGCTCTATTTTATCTTCTGTCCTGGACTGGATGTTGGAACATCAGATTTTCAGAAGAAGAAACAACATGAGGGTGTTTTTTTTAATACAATTTATAATTTGGGAGTTAAAATAATGATCAGAAATCAAATATTTAAAGAAACCTAAGACAGCAAATTTTCACTTGGCAGAAAAGATTAGGCAGGGAGAAAGCATTATGAAACATAAAATATGGAATACTTAAAAAAAGCTCACTTATATTTTGTGCTGTTCTAAAATGATTACATGATTATTACAAAAAATACATTAGGATAAGAGAGAAAAATCATATAGTATGACCATCCAAAGATATTTTGGTATCTTCCCTTACAGTATGTTTTATTTTATTATTATTTTTTTTTGAGACGGAGTCTCACTCTGTCGCCCAGGCTGGAGTTCAATGGTGCCATTTTGGCTCACTGCAACCTCCACCTCCCAGGTTCAAGCGATTCTCCTGCCTCAGCCTCCCAAGCAGCTGGGATTACAGTGTGTGCCACCACTCCCAGCTAATTTTTGTATTTTTAGTAGAGACAGGGTTTCACCACATTGGCCAGGCTGGTCCTTGAACTCCTGACCTCAGGAGATCCACCCACCTTGGCCTCCCAAAGTGCTGGGATTATGTGCATGAGCCACCGCGCCCGGCCAATCTTTTTGTTTTTGCTCAGGCTGGTTTCAATCTCTTGGCCTCAAGCAATCCTCCACCCTCAGCTTCCCAAAGTCCTGCTACAACAGGCATAAACCACTGTGCCTGGCTTACAGTATTATTTTATATAATTGTTTTTATTGATGTATAGCTGGTCTATTATGTACAATTTTGTATCTTGCTTTTATTATAATAATCACCTAATCTAAGTAATTTTGAATGGCTGCATATTTTGTCATTATGAATGTGTCATAAATTATGTAACCTCTTCCCTAATATCCAACAGTTAGGTAATTTTTCACATTTGGCTTTTATAAGATATACAGCAAAGGGTATATAGTGTCTATATAATTTTTTTTTCTGGATTTCAGATTATGCTCTTAGGAAAATATCCTAAAAATAAAATTATTGGTTCGAACGTTATGAACATTAAAACCAAAGGCACTTAAACATATATAAAACCACAATATGACACCACTACATATCCACCAGAATGGCTAAAATAAAGGACTATCAATATCAAGCACTGGCAAGGATATGAAATAATTGAACTTCAGTACATTGATAGTGGGAGCATACATTGGTACAGTTTAGAAAACAATTTGGCCGTTTCTAATACAATTAAATTATACTTACCATATGATACAGCAATCCTACTTCTAATATTTATCCAAGAGAAATGAGTACATATATCCACCAAAAGACATGAACAAGAATGTTAACTGCTTTATTCATAATAGCCCCAAACTGGAAACAACTCTCTCTCTATATATCAATAGAAGAATAAATAAATTGTGGTATATTCATACAATGGAATGCTATACAGTAATAAAAAAGAACAAAGTATTGATATACACAACAATATGTGTAAGTCTCAAAGATATTATACTGACTGAAGAAGAGAGACACAAAAGAGTACATATAAGCTGGGTGTGGTGGCTCACACCTGTAATCCCAGCACTTTGGGAGGCTGAGGCAGGCAGATCACTTCCACCCAGGATTTCAGACCAGCTTGAGTAACATGGCAGAACCCCATCTCTCCAAAAAATACAAAAATTAGCTGGGTGTGGTGGCGTGTGCCTGTAATCCCAGGTACTCGGGAGGCTGAGGTGGGAGGACTGCTTGAACCTGGAAGGTCAAGGCTGCAGTGAGCTGAAATTGTGCCACTGCACTCCAGCCTGGGCAATAAAGTAAAACCTTGTCTCAAAAAAGAAAGAAAGCAAGCAAAGAAGAAAAAAAGGAGTACATATAAAGTTCAGGTAAAGGAGGGCCGGGCACAGTGGCTCACACGTGTAATGTCAACACTCTGGGAGGCTGAGGTGGGGCTCACCTGAGGCCAGAAGTTCAAGACCATCCTGGCCAACATGGTGAAACCCTGTCTCTACTAAAAATACAAAAATTAGCTGGGCGTGGTGACGGGTGCCTGTAATCCCAGCTACTCGGGAGGCTGAGGCAGAGAATTGCTTGAACCCGGGAGGTGGAGGCTGCAGTGAGCCAAGATCACACCACTGCACATCAGCCTGGGGAAGAGAGTGAGTCTCTGTCTCAAAAATAAATAAATAAATAAAGCTCTCATGTAGGCATATTTTTATGTAAGTCTCCTGGGTTATTTCACAGAGCAAAGTATTAGAAGTGTAGTTACTGATTAAGGGTGTGATCATTTTAACAAATTCTTGACACGATATTAAATCTCTTTCCAAAACAGATGCCTCAAGTTATACTATCACCATCAATGTATGAGAGTGTCTCATTCACCACACAGTCCTAGTGTTGAGTATTCTCTACAAATAAAACTCATTTACTCACTATAACAAACAATATTTCTTACAGGAAGTCAGAATATATACCAAGAAAACTGTAAAACATGTACAATGTGGTCTCTCATAGATTGTGATTTTTTTTTGCTTTTATTTTTAATTTTTTTTATTTATTTATATTTTTGAGACAGGGTCTCCTCTGTTGACCATGCTGGAGTGCAGTGGCGTGATGATAGCTCACTGCAGGCTTGAATTCCTGGGCTCAAGTGATGCTCTCACCTCAGCCTCTGAGTAGCTGGACTACAGGTGTGTGCCACCACGCCTGGCTACATTGTGACTGTTAACACTCCAGGATCTATACAGCATTCTAGGCCTCTTTTTTTTTTTTTTTTTAAAGAGATGGGGTTTCACCACGTTGGCCAGGCAGATCGCAAACTCCTGACCTCAAGTGATCCACCCACCTCGGCCTCCCAAAGTGCTGGGATTACAAGCGTGAGCCACTTCGCCCGGCCTCTCTAGTCCTCTTTATTTGCATGCATGCATGTACACAAACACAAGAGTCGAGGTCTCCAGGTCCTCCAGCCTAACTTAAAAACAAAATGGGGCCAAGCGCGGTGGCTCAAGCCTGTAATCCCAGCACTTTGGGAAGCTGAGGCGGGCGGATCACGAGGTCAAGAGATCGAGACCATCCCCGCCAACATGGTGAAACCCCATCTCTACTAAAAATACAAAAATTAGCTGGGCATGGTTGCGCGCGCCTGTAGTACCAGCTACTTGGGAAGCTGAGGCAGGAGAATTGCTTGAACCTAGGAGGCAGAGGTTGCAGTGAGCCGAGATTGTGCTACTGCACTCCAGCCTGGCGCCGGGTGACAGAGTTAGACTCTGTCACAAAAAAAAAAAAAAAAAGGCTCTGCTTTTTCCAGAAAGCTGAATTTTATATAACTGTTTGAAAGAAGGGTTACTGGCCGGCCCTGGTGGCTACCGTCTGTAATCCCAGCACTATGGGAGGCTGAGGCAGGCAGATCACTTGAGGTAAGGAGTTCAAGACTAGCCCTGGCCAACATCGTGAAACCCCATCTCTACTAAAAATACAAAAAATTAGCCGGGTGTGGCAGCGTGCACCTGTAGTCCCAGCTACGCAGTAGGCTGAGGCACAAGAATCACTTGAACCTGGGAGGTGGAGACTGCAGTGAGCTGAGATCATGCCACTGCACTCCAGCCTGAACAACAGAGTGAGACTCAGCCTCCCCCCCAAAAAAAAGAAAGAAAGAAAGGGTTCTCAGGGGCAGGAGTAAAAGAAAAAGAAAAAAGGATGTCAAAAACACAGACCGTATGTAGAGTCCCCTCAGTAGCTCTACCTCTCCACCCACTCCCCTCTCCAGAAGTGAATCATCTTACCAGTTTGGTAGATGTACTTTCATCAATGTTATGTGTTTATGCACACATATATATGGACACCAATACGGCTTTGTTTTTTCCATGAGTGAAACTGTATCCTCATGTTATTTTCATCTTGCTTTCTGTACTTAACAACATGTCTTACAGGCTATTCAATGTCAATATGTAGAGATCTGTGACCCTATCCCCTGATATACTGAATTACATGTACTTCCCTTAATGTACCACTATGCCTTGTGCCCTGACAGGCAAATACTTACTCTTCCTTCAAGGGGTATCACTTCTATGAAACCTTTCTGGACTACCCTCTCCTCCTCTGTGTTTTCTCTTTACTGTACTTACTTATTTGCTTCTGCCTCCCCATTTAACTTCAAGTTCTGTGAGGACACAGAATGGTTTCCTCACATTTATATCCTAGTGCCTACCACAGGACCTTACACATAAAAAGAATTTTCTCAGTATTTGCTGCTCCATGATGATATATAATCAAGTCCTACCCCCTTTATTTTTGAGACAGAGTTTCACTCTTGTCGCCCAGGCGGGAGTACAATGGTGCGATCTCTGCTCACTGCAACCTCCACCTCCCAGGTTCAAGCGATTCTCCTACCTCAGTCTCCCGAGTAGCTGGGATTACAGGCATGAACCACCAGGCCCAGCTAATTTTGTATTTTTAGTAGAGATGGGGTTTCACCATGTTGGTTAGCCAGGCTTGTCTCAAACTCCTGAGCTCAGGTGATCTGCCTGCCTCAGCCTTCCAATGTGCTGGGATTATAGGCATGAGCCACCGCGCCTGGCAAGTCATACCCTTTCTTTTAGAGATTCACAGAGGCACAGGTAGCAAGGTAGAATCCCTAACCCTGACATTAGTATCTAAGAGTTCTTATATGTTTGTTTAGAAGAGCTCTCCTTATAATTCTGTGACTATCAAAAATGATTTGAGAAAAATTATACAGTAACAATGGAAAATGCTGGGTCTGAATCCCAGCGGGGCAAAAAAAAAAAAAAAAAAAAAATAAGAAAAAAACAACAAGAACAAAAGAAAAATGGTGTTTTTTTTAATATATATATATATACACATATTTTCTTTTTTCTTTTTAGATGGAGTTTCGCTCTTGTTGCCCAGGCTGGAGTGCAATGGTGCGACCTCGGCTCACTGCAACCTCCGCCTCCTGGGTTCAAGCAGTTATCCTGCCTCAGCCTCCCGAGTAGCTGGGATTACAGGCCTGTGCCACCATGCCTGGCTAATTTTGTATTTTTAGTAGAGAAAGGGTTTTTTCATGTTGGTCAGGCTGGCCTTGAACTCCTGACCTCAGGTGAGCCGCCCACCTCGGCCTTCCAAAGTGCTGGGATTACACGGGTAAGCCACTGTGCCTGGCTAAGATACATTTTTAAGTGAATAAAGGTTAAATTTTTTTACAGAGATAGCTACCTTATCAAAACATACATATAAAGAAGACTAGAGTGGAATTAGGATTGACATCTCTATTTTCCAATTTTGGGGGTCTTTTTAGTTAAAAGGGGGTGTCCTCATAATTAAGAAAAATCATTATCCAAATACCAAAATTTATGACGCTGTAAGCTAAAAATATTCACTACTTACACAGCATGACTTGCTAACATCTCTCTCTACTAACATATCTCCCTACCAAAGAAATTACCACAATAAAGTTATTTCTTTGTGGCTCAGTCCCTTCCTAACCGTCTGATGCAAACAGTTGAAAGGATAATGCAAATCAAAGTAAATTAGCAAATCTGTCATAAGAGTCGGATTTTCTAAAGTCAAGGAAAATGATGGAGGACTGCTTACTTCATGCTAGAAGCCACAGACAAATGAGGATCTGGTACAGTTGTAACAGCACAAGAGAGAATTACAAAAGATAATAGCAAGAAAGGCATTTGAAAAGAGAATGATTTGAATATCAAAAGAATGTAATCCCTTGGAAAAAATAGTCTAAGTATACTTTCTCTAAAAAAAACTCACCCCTCTTTATGATTGCACTAGCAAGTTACATGTGAAGTAACAGATGTTAGATTGTACTATCACAATTATTTTTTGAGACAGAGTCTCACTCTGTCACCTATGCTGGAGTACAATGGCGCGATCTCGGCTCACTGTAACCTCTGCCTCTCAGGTTCAAGGAATTCTCCTGCCTCAGCCTACCGAGTAGCTGAGACTACAGGCGCCTGCCACCACACCTGGCTAATTTTTGCATTTTTGGTAGAGATGGGGTTTCACCATGTTGGCCAGGCTACTCTCGAACTCCTGACCTCAAGTGATCTGCCTGCCTCGGCCTCCCAAAGTGCTGGGACTACAGGCATGAGCCACCGCGCCCGGCCCCATCACAAAATTTTGTTGGAAAATGATGCCCCCAAATCAAATACTTGATTTTACTCTTTATTCATTTAAAAAATTCATAGAGGTTTCAGTTCTGGATAAAATGAAGTAAGCACACTTCATCAAGGATAGAACCAATTACTAAAGGTAATTCTAAAAACCAGGGATAGCTATTTGAGAACTCTAAAAAATAACCAGGCAGATTAGGGAAGAAGACCAGGATTCAAAGTACCACTGAACTAATAGTGAGTTCAGCACTTCTTTTTCTTCTAGTCTCCCCTAGGATGGTCACATGTAGCCTAAAATCCACAAGTGTCCACTGATGTGAACAGAGAGAGCTCCAGGAGAAACCAGTTTTGTTCTGGCCTGAGGGGCAGGAGACAGGTCTCCAAAAACTCAAGAGTGTATAGAAATCTCTCACTTTTCTTCCTTTTTTTTTTTGTTCTCTTACATGCCAGCTGAAAGTAAACTTTTAGTGTCGGCAGTGGCAATGGGAAAATAGCAGGAAACTGAAACTGTGAATGACAGGAACCTTCCTCTCCAATCAGAGGAGCGGTAGTCTCAAGAGGGTGGGGTTAGTCCCCAATGCTTTTTTTCTCTCTCTGTCCTCCTACTGCTTGGCCCTAGCCTTGGGCTGAGTCACAAAAAGTACATAGCGGAGTTGGACAATTAAAACCCTGACTCTGGCCGAGCTCGGTGGCTCACACCTGTAATCCCAGCACTTTGGGAGGCCAAGGCAAGTGGATCGCTTGAGCCAGGAGTTCCAGACCAGCTTGGGCAACATGGCGAAACCGTCTCTACTAAAAATACAAAAATTAGCCAGGCATGGTGATGCGTGCCTATAGTCCCGGCGACTCTGGAGGCTGAGGCGGGAGAACTGCTTGCCACCAGGAGTTTTAGACTGTAGTGTGCTATGCCTACTGGATGTCCACACGAAGCTCGGCATCGATATGGTCACTTCCTGGAAGCGAGGGACCACCAGGTTGCCTAAGGAGGGATGAACCCGCCCAGGTCGGAAACAGAACAGGTCAAAATTCCTGTGCTAATCAGCAGTGGAATCGTGCCTGTGAATAGCCACTGCACTCCACCTGAGCAACAGAGATCCTATCTCTTAAAAATAAAAATTAAAAAAAGAAAGAAGACCCTGACTTTAGGGCAGAAGGACTAAAAAGGGGGTGGTCTAATAAACCAGAAGTACTGAAGAGATCACAGAGAGGGAGCAGATCAAGAAGTGACCCTATAAAGTTGTTTATGAACTCTTGTGTTCACATGAGCTACACATGCACAGATCTGATACTAAATAGCAGCCTACAGAATCTGAGCTCTGAATTAAGAGATAGACCATGGCACAAGTCTCAGACTGGCCACTAGGTGGTATATGTACAGGATAGATCCAAATAAATTCTGACATTGAAACTACAGCTCACAGAAAAATGGTGAGAACTGGTGGCCTGAACCTAAATGGGTTGATAGTCTCCTAAAAACTAAACTACAGGTTGAATTTTCCTAATCTGAAAACCTAAAATCCAAATTGTTCCAAAATCCAAAACTTTTCAAGCACCAACATGATGCTCAAAAGAAGTGCCCAATGGAGTATTTTGGATTTCAGTTTTGGGGATTAGGAATGTTCAACCAATAAGGACAAGATAAATATTCCAAAATTTAAAAAACAAAAATCCAAAACACTTTTGGTCCCAAGCATTTTGGATAATGGATACTGAACCTGTATCAATATTCCCCATAATACTGAAACAAGAGCAAGGGTCTCAGAAAATAATAATCCAAATGTCCAAGATATAATCCAAAAATACTTGATATAGGCAGAACCAGCAAAAATTTAATGTTTTACGGAAAAAGACAATCAACAGATGCCAATACCTATATGACATCTATGTTGAAATTATCTAACAAAGACTTTAAAGAAGCTATTATAAAAATGGTTGAAAGTAATCATAACACTTTTGAAAAAACAAGATACAAAGTCTCAGCAGGCTGCCCAGTGGCTCTTGCCTTTGGGAGGCTGAGGAGGGTGGATCACTTGAGGTCAGGAGTTTGAGACCAACCTGGCCAACATAACACAACCCTGTCTTTACTAAAAATACCAAAATAAATAAGTCGGGCATGGTGGTGCACACCTGTAGTCCCAGCTACTTGGGAGGCTGAGGCATGAGGATCACTTGAAACTGGGAGGCAGAGGGTGCAGTAAGTCAAGATCACACCACTGCACTCTAGCCTGGGCAACACAGGGAGACAGCAAATGGAAATTTTAGAATTTCCACTGGAAATGGCTCACACTTGTAATTCCAGCACTTTGGGAGGCCATGGCAGGAGGAGTGCTTGAGGCCAGGAGTTTGAGACCAAGCCTGGGCAACATAGCAAGACCCAGTATCTACAAAACAAGATTTTTTAAAAAATAAAACTTAAAATTACAATAACCAAAATTGAAAAAAAAATCAGTGGATTGACACTTCAGAGAACAGAGATGAAAGAGAAATGACACAGTGAAGCTGATGACAGATTAGTAGAAATTATCCAGAGAGGAAAATAATTAACAAAAAAAGAACAGTCTCAGGGATATATGGGATAATACCAAAAGGCCTAACAATGGTGTCATTGAAGTCATGTAAGGAAAGGAGAAAGATGTAGAGCAGAAAATCAATTTTAAGAAATAACAGCCGGGTGCGGTGCCTCACGGCTGTAATCTCAACACTTCAGGAGGCCGAGGTGGGTGGATCACAAAGTCAGGAGTTCAAGACCAGCCTGACCAACATGGTGAAACCTCGTCTCTACTAAAAATACAAAAATTAGCTGGGCATGGTGGCGTGTGCCTGTAATCCCAGCTACTCAGGAGGCTGAGGCAGAAGAATCACTTGAACCTGGGAGGCAGAGGTTGCAGTGAGCTGAGACTACTGCACTCCAGCCTGGGCGACAGAGCAAGACTCTGTCTCAAAAAAAAAAAAAATAATAATAATAATAGCTCGGCATGGTGGCTCACACTTGCAATCCCAGCACTTCGGGAAGCCAAGGCAGGTGGATCACCTGAGGTCAGGAGTTCGAGACCAGCTGGTCAATATGGTGATACCCTTCTCTACTAAAAATAAAAAAAATTAGCCAGGTGTGGTGGCAGGTGCCTGTAGTCCCAGCTACTTGGGAGGCTGAGACAGGAGAATCCCTTGATCCCAAAAGGCAGAGGTTGCAGTGAGCTGCGATTGTGTCACTGCACTCCAGCCTGGGTAACAGAGTGAGACTAAAACTCAAATAAATAAATAAAAAGAAATAATAGCTAAAAACTCCCCAAATTTAGTGAAAGACAAACAGAGATGCAAGAAGCTTTAAACATGATAAATTCAAAGAAATCCATGCCAGACGCATCACTGGCAAATTCTACAAAACAATTAAAGAAGAAATAACACTAAGAGTTCTTTCCTCTTCTATATTTGGAAGAGATTTCTACAAAATCTCTTCCAAATATAGAAGAGGAAAGAACTCTTGCCAACTCATTTAATTAAGTCTGGCATTACCTTGATAATAAAACCAGACCAAGGACAGCACAAAAAAATTATAGACCAGTATCTCTCATGAAAATAAATGTAAAAATACTCAATGAAACACTAGCAATTCAAATCTAGCAACACAAAAAGGGACTAACATACTACAATCACATACTAGGAACATAAGGATGATTCAATATTCAAAAATCAATCCAAAATATTAATGGACTAAAGAAGAAACATAACTTGATCCTATCCATATATGTGGAAAAATGCAATTGGCAAAATACACCATCCATTCATTATAAAACATCCAGGAAACTAGGAATAGAAGATAACTTCCTCAACCTGATACATGCACAAAAACTAAAACTAATATCCTACTTAATGAAGACTGAATCCTTTCTCTAAAGATCAGGAACAAGGTAAGAATACATATTCTTAGCATTTGTATTCATACCATTTGGAAATCGTAGACAGTGCAGTAAGTCAAGAACGAAAAGGCATATAGATAGGAAAATAAAATTAAATGGTCACTATTCATAGACAATACGATCACCTACACAGAAAATCCCAAGAAATCTACCAAACAACTAACTCCTAGAACTAACAAGTGAGTTTAGAGGAATCAGAGAATACAAGGTCAACACACAAAAATCAACCGCATTTCTATATTAGCAATGAACAATTAGAAATTTAAAAAACAAAATGTCTCAAATATAAAATACTTAAGTATAAATACATATATATATTTTTTTGAGACAGAGTCTTACTCTGTCACCAAGGCTGCAGTGTAGTGGAACGATCTCGGCTCACTGCAACCTCTGCCTCCCGGGTTCAAGTGATTCTCCTGCCTCAGCCTCCTGAGTAGCTGGGATTACAGGTACGTGCTACCACGCCTGGCTAATTTTTGTATTTTTAGTAGAGACAGGGTTTCACCATGTTGGCCAGGCTGGTCTCGAACTGCTGACCTTGTGATCCACTGGCCTTGGCCTCCCAAAGTGCTGGGATTACAGGCATGAGCCACTGCGCCCGGCCAATATAAATATTTTTATATGTACAGAAGTTGTATGCTAAAAACTATAAAACTTTTAGCTAATGAAAAAAAATCAAAGAAGACCTAAATAAATAGGCAAATAATATTCATTGGTTTAAAGGCTCACCAAATTCATCTATATATTTAATGCAATTCCAATAAAAATCACAGCAGGATTTCTTGCCTGGGTAACATAGCGGGACCGTATCTCTACAAAATATTTGAAAATTAGCCAGGCATGATGACACACACCTGTAGTACTAGTTACTTGGGAGACTGAAGCAGCAGGATCACTTGAGCCCAGGAGGTTGAGGCTGCAGTGAGCCATTTTTGTGCCACTGCACTCCAGCCTGGGCAACAGAGTGACACGCTGTCTCTAAATAAATAAATAAATAAATGTGGTGGAATCACTAACCAATTTTAAGACTTATTATAAAGCTACAGTAATCAAGATAGTGTATTACTGGTAAAAGGATAGACACATAGATCCACTTAACAGAACAGTGTCCAGAAATAGACCCACACCAACATGATCAATAGATTTTTAACAAAAGCGCAAAGGCAATTCAATGAGGGAAAGACAGTCTTTTCAGAAAACTGAGCTGAAACAATTTGACATCCATATGAAAAACAAACAAAACCTCTCATACTTTACACAGAAAATATGGATGATTTGTTCTACAACGTGAAGTGTAGAACTATGTAATTAAAAAAGAAAAACAGGCCAGGCGTGGTGGCTCACGCCTGTAATCCTAGCACTTTGGGATGCCAAGGTAGGCAGATCACCTGAGGTCAGGAGTTTGAGACTAGCCTTGCCAACAATGGTAAAACCCCGTGTCTACGAAAAATTAAAAAAATCAGTCGGGTGTGGTGGCACACGCCTGTAATCCCAGCTACTCAGGAGGCTGAGGCACGAGAATCACTTGAACCTGGGAGTTGAAGGTTACAGAACTGAGATAGTGCCACTGCACTCCAGCCTGGGTGACAGAGTGAGACCCCATCTCAAAAAAATAAGTAAATAAATAAGAAAAACAGAAAGTAGAAGTGAGGTGACGAAGGGTACGTCATCATTTGGAAAGCCTCACATTAAGATGTACATGCTATGTCATTACCCTCCCAAGATAAAACAAAGTATAACTGGAGTGCTAAGGCTAAAAGACAAAATACCACCAGAACTGATGGTACCTAAAAATTGTATACTGTGAACTCAGGCATGGACTCTGTGAAGGAATAACACCTAAACCCAAAAGGGCAGCTGTCATTGCATCTAGTTCATTTAAAAAATTTCAATGATTAGTCATGCAATAAATGTTCTGGGGTTTTTTTTTTTTTTTGAGATGAAGTTTCGCTCTTGTTACCCAGGCTGGAATACAATAGCACGATCTGGGCTCCTTGTGACCTCTGTCTCCCAAGTTCAAGAGATTCTCCTGCCTCATGCCTCAGCCTCCCGAATAGCTGGGATTACAGGCATCTGCCACCATGCCCGGCTAATTTATTTTTATATTTTTAATAGAGATGGGGTTTCACTATGTTGGCCAGACTGGTCTTGAACTCCTGACCTTCAGGTAATCTACCCACCTCAGCCTCCCAAAGTGCTGGGATAACAGGCCTGAGCCACTGCACCTGGCCAATGTTCTGGTTTTTAAAAAATATTTTTTAAAAAGAAAACAGAAGAAAATTGTCATGCCTGTGGTTGGGCAAAGAGTTCTTAGACATCACACCAAAAGCATGATCCATAAAAGATAAAAACTGATGAAAATTTTAAAACTTTGCCCTGCAGAATGTACTGTTAAAAGAAAAGATGACTATAGACTGGGGGAAAATATTTGCAAACCAGGTATCTGTCAAAGCACTCATATGCAGTATAAAGAACTCTCAAAACAATAGTAAGTAAATGCACAAACCAATTTTAAAAAGCAGGCAAAAGACTGTTCATGAATAAACCATTTGCCAGAGAGGATATATGAATGAAGTATGCTCAAGAAAAAAATGTTAGCCAGGCGCGGTGGCTCACACCTGTAATCCCAGCACTTTGGGAGGCCCAGGTGGGCAGATCGCTTGAGCTCAGGAGTTTGAGACTAGCCTAGGCAACACAATGAAACCTTGTCTCTATGAAAATTACAAAAATTAGCCAGGCATGGTGGCGTGTGCCTATAGTCCCAGTTACTTGGGAGGCTGAGGTGGGAAGATTGCTCAAGCCCGGGAGGCAGAGGTTGCAGTAAGCCGGGATTGTGCTAATTATATGCCAGCCTGGGCAATAAAGTGAGACTCTGTCTCAAAAAGAAAAAAAATGTCCATCATTAGTCACTTGGGAAATGTAATGTAAAACTATGACAAGCTACCACTACACATCCTATTAGAATAGCTATATAAAACACTGACAATCTATTGTATAACATGGTGGCTAAAATTAATAAAAATGTATTATATTTTTGGAAAGGTAAATAACATAAATTGATAATGTGTTAAAAATTCACATGTCAGCTTGACTGTATGCTAATTTTAAAAATACGTGAGAAACTCAAACTGAAAATATAAAACAAATTGTTAAAAATAAAACTAATGGCCAGGCGTGGTGGCTCATGCCTGTAATCCCAGCACTTTGGGAGGCTGAGGCGGGTAGATCACGAGATCAAGATATTGAGACCATCCTGGCCAATATGGCGAAACCCTGTCTCTACTAAAAATACAAAAATTAGCTGGGCGTGGTGACATGTGCCTGTAGTAAAAGCTACTTGGGGAAGCTGAGGCAGGAGAATCGCTTGAACCCAGGAGGCGGAGGTTGCAGTGAGCCGAGATTACACCATTGTACTCCAGCCTGAGCGACAAGAGTGAAACTTCGTCTCAAAAAAATAAAATTAAATTAACTTTTTTTTCATAATTTTTAGTTTCATTTTGTAGGACAAAATCCCAGTGGAGCTATTTTCCCACTATTAACAATGAAATTTTCATTCTTGTTTTATGTGGACTCACTTTAAGTAGTCTTTTTTCTTCGTCCATTATCTTCCATTGAGCCAGAACTCCTTTATGTTAAGATACACAGATGCTCCTTGACTTATGATGGGGCTATGTCCCAATAAACCCATCACAAGTTGAAAATTTAGGTAAAAAATCCATTTAATACACCTAGCCTACTGAACATCATAGCTTAGCCTAGCCCACCTTAAATGTGCTCAGAATACCTTACATTAGCATACAGTAGGGCAAAATCATCTAACACAAAGCCTATTTTATAATGAAGTATTGAACATCTCATGTAACGTACTGAATACTATAATGAAAGTGAAAAACAGAATGGGTATATGGGTACTCAAAGGACAGTTTCTACTGAAAGCATATTGCTTTAGCACTAATGGAAAGCAGAAAAATGTTAAGTTGAACCAATAAGTCAGGGATCATGTGTACATTTTTAAAAATTTATTTCCAAAATTTTGAGTGGGGAGACAAGGTCTTGCTGTGTTGCCCAGGCCAGTCTCAAATTCCTAAACTCAAGTAGTCTTCCTGCCTTGGTCTCCCAAAGGGCTGGTGTGAGCCACCATGTATACTATGAAACAAAAAAAGACTAGAAGGACATATGTCAGAGTGATAACTACAGCAAGTTGTTTCTGAGTAATAAGATTTTATGTGATTTGTTTCCATTTTTTAAATTTTCTAGAATGGGCTTATATTACTTTATTGATTTCTGTTTTTAAGACAGAGTTTCACTCTGTCACCCAGGTTGGAGTGCAGCAGCGCAATCTCGGCTCACTGCAACCTCCACCTCCTGGGTTCTCCTGCCCCCAAGCAGCTGGGATTACAGGCACCCACCACCACACACAGCTAATTTTTGTATTTCTAGTAGAGATGGGATTTCACCATGTTGGCCAGGCTGGTCTCAAACTCCAGACCTCAAGTGATCTACCCACCTTGGTCTCCCCCAAAGTGCTGGGATTACAGGCGTGAGGCACCGGGCTTGGCCTAGAATGGGCTTATATTACTTTGTCATCAGCAGAAAAAAAAGGTAAAGAACACTTTCAATCCAGGCTGGGTAATGTTTTTTAAAGAAGATTTTGGAGCTCTGGTTTGTAAGCATGGAGAAGGCAAACAGCTAGGAAAACAGGTGTCACAGAAAAGATCAGGAACCTGCTGGTGTTGCTGAAGAAGGTAAGAAAATTGGGGACTCTTAGGAAGGGGAATGCTAACTTACCTGAGACTGTTTGAAAACATCCTTCCCGACTACATCCAGGTTTGAGGGATCTTTGATGGAACTGACATACTCAGAAACAGCCTTGATCACCACGTCACAGGGAGGAAGAACCAGCTGATGAGCTCGTACCTAGAGAAGGTAAGATAAGCAAGGGGTGCTGACATCAAAGATGGACCACTAAGAAAAAGGGTGAAGTTGAGGGGAGGTGTGGAATTCAATTTCGGTAAATCCACTGAGACAAGTAAAATATTCTCTAAAAAATAGTTTCAGCCCCTCATTCTCAGTACAGAACACTTGGAAAACATGGAAAATCCTAAAGCAATAAAATCATATCATCCATCTTCCTACAGAGATAACTACGGTTTATGACACTGTCACAATTAATCAGGCTTCCTTTCATGAGCTATTTTGGCTTTTTTGCTATTAAATGTAGTATTATAATGAGATGACCATGTTTGGATTCCGATTTGAACTAATCACAAAAGTCCATTTTAAGATAATCAGGAACATCTGAAAATGGACTGGATATTAAGATGATGCCAAGAAATCAGCATTAATTTTGTCAGGAGTAATAATGGCATTATGCTTATGTAAGAATACTTCCAAGTATTTTAACAGATGTATACTGAAGAATGTGAAAGGGATTTGCTTTAGAAAACATTAGCAATAACAACAAAACCCAGAATGTGTGGCAGAATATTGGTAACTATTGGATCTGGAAGATGTTACAATAGTGACTTACTATATATTATTTTTTCTGTGATGCTTAAATAAATATATATATATAGACACACATACACATATATATATATAAACATACACACACACACACACACACACACACACACACACACACACACACACACACACACACATATATATATATGGAGACAGAGTCTCCCTCTGTCATCCAGGCTGTAGTTCAGTGACACAATCTCAGCTCAAGGCAACCTCTGCCTCCTGGGTTCAAGAGATTCTCCTGTCTCAGCCTCCCAAGTAGCTGGGACTACAGGCACCCACCACCATGCCTGGCTAATTTTGGTATTTTTAGTAGAGACAGGGTTTCACCACGTTGGCCAGGCTGGTCTTGAACTACTGACCTCAAGCGATCTGCCTGCCTCGGCCTCTCAAAGTGCTGGGATTATAGGCATGAGCCACTGTGCCTGGCTTTTAAAATTTTTTTAAAGAAAAAGTTTTAATGCTATCCTAAACTATAGGTACGATTGATGTCTTGCCAATTATTTAATTACAAGCTTTCTCAAACTGTAACTACTGAGGCAGAGGATATAAACTTCCTAAAGGCTTTGATTTTTTTTTTTTTTTTTAAGAAAGTTTCACTGCTCTTGTTTCCCAGGATAGAGTGCAATGGCGTGATCTTGGCTCACAGCAACCTCCGCCTCCCAGGTTCAAGTCTCCTGCCTCAGCCTCCTGAGTAGCTGGGGTTGCAGGCATGTGCCACCATGCCTGGCTAATTTTGTATTTTTAGTAGCAACGGGGTTTCTCCATGTTGGTCAGGCTGGTCTCGAACTCCTGACCTCAGGTGATCCACCTGCCTCAGCCTCCCACAAGTGTTGGGATTACAGGCATGAGCCACCATGCCCAGCCAGGCTTTGAATTTTTATAAATTGATTTGCCAAAAGGCTTTATTATTCATTCCTTAAACATTTACTGCCTACTATGTGCCAGGCACCATCCTAGGCATCAGGGACACAGCAGTGAACAAGACAGACAAAAATCTCTGCCCTCATGGGTGCTTAAATTCTAGCATAGATGTGTTGGGATAGGGTGAGGGGAGTTAAACTAAATAAGTAAAAAGTATAGTGTAAGCTGGGCAAGGTGGTTCACACCTGTAATCCCAGCACTTTGGGAGGCTGAGGCTGGTGGATCACCTGTGGTCAGGATTTCAAGACCGGCTTGGTCAACATGGTGAAGCCCCATATCTACTAAAAATGCAAAAATTAACCAGGTGTGGTGGCAGGCACCTGTAATCCCAGCAACCTCGGAGGCTGAGGCAGGAGAATTGCTTGAATCTGAGAAGTGGAGGTTTCAGTGAGCTGAGATCGTACAGCCTGGGCAACAAGAGCAAAACTCCCTCTTAAAAAAAAAATGTATAGTGTACTAGAATGTAGATAAGTACTGTAGAGAAAAGAGTAGAGAAGCAGCTAGGGAATGCAAGTATGTGTGTGCACATAATGTTTTTCTAGACAATCCCTACTGCAGAAGTGTGTGCATATGATTTTTTATAGGGTGATCAGGAAAAGCCTCATTGAGAATGAAACTTTAGAAAACCTTCAGAAGTGAAGAAATAGCTATGAGAGAAGAAAAAGTATTCCAAGTAGAGAGAATGATAAGGGCAAAGGTTCTAAGAGCAAAAGAAAGGAAGAGATCAGAGATATGAGAGGAGGCCAGACAGTATAGGGCTTTGTAGGCCATGGTAAGGATTGGAGAGCGGACCAGGCGTGGTGGCTTACGCCTGTAATCCAAGCACTTTGGAGGCGAAGGCAGACAGATCACCTGAGGTCGGGAGTTCAAGACCAGCCTGACCAACATGGTGAAACCCCATCTTAAAAAAAAAAAAAAAAAAAAGGATTGGAGAGTGACATGAAAAGCCATTGGAGGAATTTTTTTTTTTTTGAGATGGAGTCTTGCTCTGCCCCCCAGGAGGGAGTACAGTGACACGATCTCGGCTCACTGCAACCTCTGCCTCCCAGTTTCAAGCAGTTCTCCTGCCTCAGCCTCCCAAATATCTGGGGTTACAGGCATGCACCATCACACCTGGCTATTTTAATTTTTAGTAGAGACAAGGTTTCACCATGTTGGCTAGGCTGGTCTCGAACTCCTGACCTAAAGTGATTCACCCACCTTGGCCTCCCAAAGTGCTGGGATTACAGGTGTGAGCCACCGTGTCCAGCCAAGGATTCTGAATAGAGAAGTGACAGGATTTCAATTCGTTCTTTTTTTTTTTTTAAAGAATTACTCTGCTGTTATATTGAGAATAAAATGGAGGTAGAGGGAAGAGTGTAAGTAGAAGACCAACAATCAGTAAGCTATTATAATAATCCAGGCAAGAAATAATGGTGTCTTGGCCAGGGTAGTAGCAGTGCAAATGGTTAAGAAGTGGGTATATTCTGAAGGGAGAGCTGATGGTATCTGCTGACAAATAAGGTGTGGGATATGGTAGAGAGAGGGGAAGTCAGGATGACCCCCAAGGATTTTAGCCTGAGAAAATGGAAGGATGGGCCAACTGCAGTGGCTCACAACTGTAATTCCAGCACTTTGGGAGGCCAAGGCCGGTGGATGCCTTGAGCTCAGGAGTTTGAGACCATCCTGGCCAACATGGTGAAACCCTGTCTCTACTAAAAATACAAAAATTAGTTGGATGTGGTGGCACATGCCTGTAGTCCCAGCTACTCGGGAGGCTGAGGCAGGAGGATCGCTTGAATCTGGAGTGAGCTGAGATTGCACCACTGCACTCCAACCTGGGCAACAGAGCGAGACTCTATCAAGAAAAGAAACAAAACAAAAAGAAAGGGAGAAAGAGAGAGAGAAAGAGAGGGAGAAAGAAAGAGAGAGAGGGAGCGAGGGAGGGAGGGGGAGAGAGAGGGAGCGAGTGAGGGAGGGAGGGAGGGAGGGAGGGAAAGAGAAAATGGAAGAACAAAGTTGCCTTCAACAAAAATGAGGAAGGCTGGGGGAGGGACAGGTTTAGGGAGATGATCAGGAATTTCCAGCTGAACATATAACTTTGAGATGTCTATTGGATATGTAAATGAAAGTATTGAGTCGGCAGAGATTGGAATCTGGAGTTCAAGGGAGAGGTCAGAGCTGAAGACATAAAACTTAGGAGTCATCAACGGACAGATGGTATTTAAAGTCATAAGACTATATGAAATCAATCATATGTAGAGACAGAAAAGAGAAGAGGCCGGGCACGGTAGCTCATGACTATAATCCCAACGCTTTGGGAGGCTGAGGTGGGAGAATCGCTTGAGCCCAGGAGATTAAGACCACTGTGGGCAACACGGTAAGATCCCATCTCTACAAAAAATACAGAAAAAATTAGCTGCTTATGATGGCATGTGCCTGTAGGCCAGCTACTCAAGAAGCTGATGCAGGAGGACCAACTGAGTCCAGGAGTTCGAGGCTGTAGTGAGCCATGATCACCCCACTGCACTCCAGCCTGGGCAACATGAGACCCTTACTCAAAAACAAACAACCAAACAAATAAACCGGGAAAGAAAAGAGAAGGGAACCAGAATGGAACTCTGGGCTATTCCACAGAAGAAAAAAAGAATTATTTCTATTTCTTCTTTTCTATAAGAAGAAATATAGAGCAGTACCTTGGGTGAGGAGAGCAAGGTCAAGAGGGATTTTTTTTTAAATAAAGTTTCATTTTTAAACTTCATAAATGCATGCTTATCCAATTGGTAAAGAGCCCCCCCACCAAAAAAAAGAGGAAAACTGAGGCTGTAGGAGAAAAAGGGGGAGAACTGCTGAACTGATGCTCTTAAGTTGGCCAAAGGAGATGGGAGCTGTGCCTGATAGTCCCAGGTACTCAGGAGGTTTAGGCAGGAGGATTGATCACTTGAGCTATGATTGTGCCACTGCACTCCAGCCTGGGGAGCATAGCAAGACCCTGTCTTTAAAAAAAAAATTTTTTTTTTGAGACAGAGGTTTGCTCTTGTCGCCAGAGTGCAATGGCGTGATCTCAGCTCACTGCAACCTCTGCCTCCTGGGTTCAAGTGATTCTCATGCCTCAGCCTCCCGAGTAGCTGGGATTACAGGCACCTGCCACCACGCCCAGCTAATTTTCGTATTTTTGGTAGAGACAGGGTTTCACCATGTCGGCTAGGCTGGTCTCAAAACGCTTGACCTCAGGTGATCCATCCACCTCAGCCTCCCAAAGTGCTGGGATTATAGGCATGAGCCACCACACCCAGCCAAAAAAAATTTTTTTAATAAATAAAAAGATATGGGACCTAGTATAAGTAGAGGGATTGGACTTAGATAGGAATATGGACAGGTCATGTACAATTAATAGCAGGCAGGCAGAATATGTGGGCATAGAGGGGGTAACACCTTCATGCAGGTGAGGTGAAGAGGGAGTAAGAACTTGTCAAAGTTTTCTTCCCACTGCTTCCATTTTGTCAGTAAAATAGGAAGTGAGGTCGTGAACAGAAAGTGAGCAAATGAGGAGAATGTATTAGAGGCTTGAAGACAGAGAAGGTATGAAACATTCATTTAGGATCACAAAAGAACGAGGGAAATAGAATACAATCACCAACTTACACTACCACCAGAAGTGTATATGTGAGTATCAGCCTCGCAACAGTTTTTTTTTTTTGAGTCAGAGTCTCACTGTGTCACCCAGGCTGGAGTGTAGTGATGCAATCTCAGCTCACTGCAGCCTCCACCTCCCAGGTTCAAGCAATTCTCCTGCCTCAGCTTCCTGAGTAGCTGAGACTACAGGCGCATGCCATCACACTCAGATAAGTTTTGTATTTTTGGGGTTTCACCATGTTGGCCAGGCTGGTCTCAAACTCCTGACCTCAGGTGATTTGCCAGCCTCGGCCTCCCAAAGTGCTGGGATTACAGGCATGAGCCACCGCACCCGGCCACAACAGTTTTGATAACAGTAAGTAAACTAATTTTTCAATATTTGTTAAACTGTTAAGTTAAAAAAAAAAAAATCACACTGGCCGGGTGCGGTGACTCATACCTGTAATCCCAGCACTTTGGGAGGCCCAAGTGGGCAGATCACTTGAGGTCAGGAGTTCAAGATCAGCCTGGCCAACACAGTGAAACCCTGTCTCTACTAAAAATACAAACATTAGCTGGGCGTGGTGGTACACACCTGTAATCCCAGCTACTCAGGAGGCTGAGGCAGCAGAATCGCCTGTACCTGGGAGGCAGAGGTTGCAGTGAGCTGAGATTGCAACACTGCATTCCAGCCTGGGTGACAGAGTGAGACTGTCTCAAAAAAAAAAAAAAATTAGCCAGGTGTGGCGGCATATGCCTGTAATCCCAGCTATTTGGGTGGCTGAGGCATGAGAATTGCTTGAATCCAGGAGGTGGAGGTTGCAGTGAGCTGAGATTATGCCACTACATTCCAACCTGGGCGAAAGAATGAGACTCTATTTCAAAAATCAAAAAACAAAAAAACTGAGTCTCGGCACCATAAAAAAAAATTAAAAAGAAAAAAAATCACATTTATTTTATTTTTTTAAGACGGGGTTTCACCATGTTGGTCAGGCTGGTCTTGAACTCCCGACCTCAGGTGATCTGCCCGCCTTGGCCTCCAAAGTGCTTGGATTACAGGCGTGAGCCACTACGCCCAGCCAAAAAAATCACATTTAATTTACATGTCTGATTATTAGTGAGGTTGAACATCTAGTCATTGTATTTTCTCTGTTGCGAATTTTCTGCTTCTGTCCTTTGTTCATTATTTCATTATTGGGATATTAGTATATTTCTTTATAGATTTATATGAATTCTTGAGATATTCAGGGTATTGATCATAACCAGTTTTTTTTTGTCTTTTTTTTTTTTTTAGATGGAGTCTTGCTTTGTCGCCCAGGCTGGGGTACAGTGGCATGATCTCGGCTCACTGCAACCTCTGCCTCCCAGGATCAAGCAATTCTTCTGCCTCAGCCTCCTGAGTAGCTGGGACTCCATGTGACTGCCAACATGTTCGGCTAATTTTTGTATTTTTAGTAGAAACGGGGTTTTACCATGTTGGCCAGACTGTTCCTGAACTCTTGACCTCATGTGATCCGCCTGCCTCCACCTTGCAAAGTGCTGGGATTACAGGCGGGAGCTACCGCACCTGGCCATAACCATTTTTTTTATTCTGTGTGTATGTGAAATATTTTAAATCTAATATAAGATAATTATTCCTTCAAAACTCCAATCAAAACCTCTTATCCCCTAATCTGTATAGGCAAGAAATAGGGAACATTACCTTAAGTGATGCAAGAGGATGTTCTGGTCCCAAAAGGCTCCAGTGAAAAGCAGCCAGGTCCTCATCTGGGAGGATGTGGTTACCTATAAAGAACATTTGTCATTTATTGACTGTACAAATGTTTTCTTAGAACCTCCAGGCCATGAAAGGGGTCCTGGGAGAGAAAATGATCAAACAATTCACATAAGTCTATGTTCTTAATGTAATACAGTAGCTCTGTGTTGGTTACCTAATATGTTTCATGTGTATTATATGTATCATCTTTATAATGGCTACATATGGTAATATCATTTCCATTTTACAGATAAGGAAATTGAGGTTCGGACAAGTTTGGTGACTTGGCCCAATGTGGTCTGGCCAATAGGTACACACACCAAGATAAAAAGCTAGGAATGTAACTCCAAAGCCCATGCTATTACTTATCCCCTAAGTCATGTTGCCTTCTATAATAGCAGCCACCAATTACTAACTGCCTAATGAGTGCTGGGCATTTTGTATAGCTTATTTCATTTCACTTTACGAATAACACCATGAGGTATTATTATCTGCATTTCACAGATGAGGAAACTGAAACCAGGGAGATGTCACTTCAGTGATTTGCCGATGGCCTAATTCCAAAACTTGGGCTGACTCCATTGTATTACCCAAACTCATGTCCTTTGAGATTATAGAGCAAAGGTCACATCTGAGACAGGATATTAACCTTCATGCGCTAAGTACTTGAAAAACAAATTCAAAACATAATCAACTCTCTGCAATTTACTATGAAATACATCTTTAAGAGATAGATTGGGCTGGACACAGTGGCTCACGCCTGTAATCTCTGTACTTTGGGAGGTCGAGGTGGATGGACTGTTTGAGGTCAGGAGTTCAAGACCAGCCTGAACAACATGGTGAAACCCCGTCTCTCCTAAAAATGTAAAAATTAGCTGGGCATGGTCGTGGGTGCCTGTAATCCCAGCTACTCGGGAGGCTGAGGCAGGAGAATCGCTTGAACCCAGGAGGCGAAAGTTGCAGTGAGCTGAGATCATGCCACTGTACTCTAGCCTGGGCAACAGAGCGAGACTCTGTCTGGAAAATAAAATAAAATAAATAAAATGAAATGAAATAAAATAGGCTGGGTGTGGTGGCTCAAACCTATAATCCCAGCACTTTGGGAAGCCGAGGTGGACAGATCACAAGGTCAGGAGTTCAAGACCAGCCTGGCCAATATGGTGAACCCCCGTCTCTACTAAAAATACAAAAATTAGCTGAGCATGGTGGCGGGTACTTGTAATCCTAGCTACTCGGGAGGCTGGGCAGGAGAATCGCTTGAACCCGGGAGGTGGATATTGCAGTGAGCTGAGATCCCACCACTGCGCTCCAGGCTGGGTGACAGCGTGAGACTCCATCTCAAAAAAACTAAATAGATAAATAAATAAAATAAGAGATAGATTGATGGATGGGTAGAGGAATGGACAGATATGTGATAAGACAATTATAGTAAAATGTTAATGGCAGAATATAAGTGGTGGATATAGGGTTTTTACTGCAAAACTCTTTCAATTTTGCTGTATATTTGGAAATTTTCATAATAAAATATTAGCACAAAAGAAACAAAGAGAAAAACATAATCAACAATTTGCCTTTCTGATCTAAATTTAGACACTGGGGAAGAAACGCTCTGTGTGGGGAACCAAAGTTGTCTAGGGTTAATAAAACATTTGGCTTGAGAATACTCACCATAAAAAGAGTTATAAAATGCAGCAAAATAAGGTTTACAGGAATCTAAATAATGTTCTGGAATAACCTGTAGCAACCCACAAACCAAACATGGTGTTTTCTTGTGGTCTACCAAGAAGCCCAAATCCATGCTGAGTTCTCCCTAGCACAGGGTTTAGCATGAGGACTTTAAGAAGACAAATCTAATGATGACAGGCTAATTCACTTTAGTCCTCATCACTTACCACCGGAAGAAGAAATTACCAATCACTGCATTCTCTCCTGTGGATGACCTACCTAGCAGTGCAGCAAATATGGGAAAATTGACCCTCTTCAGGCCCAGCTGCTTGGCCACTTCTTGCATCAGGAACTGGTTGGTAGTGAGGTTCTTCCCATTCCAGCTCAATTTCAGAGCATGGGAACTGTAGTAGGAGGGAATATTGTAGAGAGCATACTCGGAGTCATGGGCAAGAAGGCCATGAAAGCCATTTTCCCTGAAAAACGCCACCACTTCCAAATGGTGATCTTCAAGGCTCTGAAAGACCTAGGAGGGAAGAAGAGAACGTGTCATGCCACAGAAGCTGAGTTGTATTGTTAGAAGTCAGGAGGTTTAGCAACTAAATTTTATAGTTTGGTGAAATTTGAGATTCTATGTGACAGAACAGAGCATCCTTTTAAAATTTTTTACTTAAAAAAAAAAATAAAGACATGAGATCTCACTTTGTTGCCCAGGCTGTTCTCAAACTCCTGAGAGTTCAAGTGATCCTCCTGCCTCGGCCTCTGAAAGTGCTAGGATTACATGCACAAGCCACTGCGCCCAACCAGAACAGACTCCTCTTAAAAAACAAAACAAAACCGCTCTCCCAGTCCACAGCTTGATTACTGTAAACACAGACAGCATTATACATGTGTTCATTCAAATGCCCAGTGTTTTTTTAACTCCTTTCATAAAACTTGCCCTGACGCTCTTCAAAATATTGAAATTAACAAGGTATATATTACTTAAGTTTTTAGTTCAAACAATAACATTAGACTTCTGTTAGAAAGATAATAAAGCTATTATTTATTGCTCAGCATCTATGTGCTGTACGTATTTTATATATATTATCTCATCATTAGAATAACCATAGTAAGGTACATATGGATGAAAAACTTTGATGTAGAAATAGACATAGAAATCTAAGTTTTTTAAAAGTCCTTGCTTTTTTTCTTAGTAGTACTGTACATTGCAGGGCATCTAAATAGTTGCACTTCCAACAGAGAGAAGTCAGAAACTTTACCCCATTTGAGAAATGGGGAAACTAAGGCTACAAGAGATTGGCTGCCCCCAAAGTTGCATAATGAGTGAGTGGTAGACAGGATTCAAATCCAGGCTGATCTGACTCCAGAATGCACACTTTCTGTTGTACTGGACTTCTTCTTGGAGAGCACTATTTTTTACGTGACACAGGCGAACTGTTAAATACTCTTCCTGTACATGCCTCTATTGCTGTACTTGAAGTATACTGAAATTATCTGTATACTGGCTCCACCAGATTAAGTTCCTTGACCATAGAGAGAATTTACCTCTGTATTCCTGGCTCCCACATAAGACCTGGTACATAGTAGTAATAATAATGGCTAACAGATACTGAATATGTACTATGTGCATTAACTCATTTAACACAACAACCTTCTGAGGGCATACCTATTATTATTATCCCCACTTTACACATTATTAGCCCCAAGCTCATATGGCTAGAAATAGCAAAGCCCAGACTTTGGCTCTGGAGCCTGTGGACCTTGATAATTTTTTTCAACTGATCTATTTTTCATTTAAGTTGGAATGGTAGTTTTCTAGAGTCTAACAGGAGTGTAAATGCATTAAACTTTTGCTAGACTATGGAAAAAGAGTCTAGTCACAGTTGCTGGTCATGTCACACACAAGGGGAGAGACACCAGTAAGCGGATAGTGAAGCAAGGTTGGTATTTGTTTGATATCCAAGCAAAGGAGCCAAAAGTATTGTAACATATTTATGCCTAGAGATATGAGTAACTCCAGATGTGTCAGGGTAGGAGTAAAGTTTTATGCTGTCCCCTGGTAATAGTTTCTTCCAGCGTACCACTCACACAAGTCATTGGTTGAGCATCCATTTACCTTGTACCAGGCAGAGTTGCTAAGTGTGATCATCATTACACTTAGCATCATTACATCATTTCTCCCTCATCATCTTCATCACAACCTCACCATGCAGGTATTAGAAGCCCCATTTTACAGATGAGGAAACTGAGGCTCAGAAAAGTAAGACGCCATACTGAGAGCTATAGAGCTGGGAAACAGCAACCTAAGTCACACTGACACCAAAGTCTCTGTGTCACCAAAGACCTTTTCCAGTATAACACTTAATCTTTAGCTGGTCTGAAGCTAATTATGCCACCATTCAAGTGATTTCAATTCCAGAAAGCCATGGACTAGTGATTTTTAATCAATTCGGTAGCTCTTAAAACACTAGGAATGTACATCACAACCACCTGGAGATCTTTTTCAAAATATACAAATCTGAGCTTCACCTCAGATCTGCTGAAATAATTTCTTCTTTGTTTTTTTTTTTTTTTTTTTTGAATCAGAGTCTCACTCTGTCACCCAGGCTGGAGTGCTCACTTCAACCTCCACCTCCCCGGTTCAAGCGATTCTCCTGCCTCAGCCTCCTGAGTAGCTGGGACTACAGGCACACACCACCACACCTGGCTAATTTTTGTATTTTTAGTAGAGACAGGGTTTCACCATGTTGGCCATGCTGGTCTCAAACTCCTGACCTCGGGTGATCTGCCAGCTTCGGCCTCCCAAAGTGCTGGGATTATAGACGCGAGCCACTGCACCCTGCCTGGAAGAATTTCTTGAGTGTGATCCAAACACCTCTATTTCAAAACACCTTCCTGTAGTTTCTCATGCACACCCCCAATTAAGAATCACTGAACTAATCCAATTATTCATTTTATCACATAGGCAACTGAAGTCTAGAGAGGATAAATGACTTGACCTAACTAATTGCAACCAAAACAAGATTAGAACAAAAGTCTCGTGATTCCAGGTATAGGATTTCTTTCACTAAATATTCTGGAGTAGGTAACAGAAAACAATAGAATAAGAATCTCACGGCTCTCTCTCACTGTTCTACAATACCCCTCTCCTAACAGACTAATTTCCTAACTACCCATCTCCAAGATAACTCCTGCTTCCCTGTCTTTGGTTTGGTTCACTTGGTTTCCCTGCCTAGAATGCCTTATTGACTCTCTCTCCCAGTGTTCTGAATACTGTCCATAGGCCTAGCACCTCTTGGGCAAATTCACTCCTAATAGCACGGAGATGGATGACACGATCACAGAACTAATTTGACAATACCATCATCTTCAAGTTTTAAGGTCACAGGTTCTATTTTACTCTTGTATCTCCATGATCCTAATCATGTCCTTCCAACTAGAAAGGACAGAGAACAGGAGATGACTGGTAAAGAATAGTAAAGAAAGGCCTAGTGAGAATGTTACAAAGAAAAACAGGCCAGGCTCAGTGGCTCACGCCTGCAATCCCAGCACTTTGGGAGGCTGAGGTGGGCAGATCACCTGAGGTCAGGAGTTCAAGACCAGCCTGACCAATATGGAGAAACCCTGTCTTTAAAAAAAAAAAGAAAGAAAGAAAAAAAGAAAAACAGCTTTGGCAAATGAGAGGGCACTATCATCTCAGCTTTTAACTTCTACAGCAGATGTAGTGAAATCACTAGATTGCAAGCTACCCACAGCTCCAGTAGCAAAGTAGTATTAGGTATGAATTAAGTATCTACTATGTATCAGGCACTGTTCCAAACCCGCCTCACATACATTAACTTTGCAATAACCTCAGGAGGCATTATTATCTTCATTTTACAGACAAGTGGTCAACGAGGCTCAGAGGTAGAGAATTTGACCAAAGTCACATAGCTAAAAAGTGAAGCTAGCCAATAAGCACATGACAAGCTGCTCAACATTATTGGTCATTACAGAAATGTCGATCAAAACCAGTGAGGCCAGGCACAGTGGCTCACACCAGTAATCTCAGCACTTTGGGAGGCCAAGGTAGGCAAATCACAAGGTCAAGAGATCAAGACCATCCTGGTTAACACGGTGAAACCCCGTCTCCAATAAAAATAAAAAAAATAGCTGGGTGTGGTGGTGCACGCCTGTAGTCCCAGGTACTCGGAAGCCTAAGGCAGGAGAATCACTTGAACCGGGAGGCGGAGGTTGCAGTAAGCCAAGATCTCGTCACTGCATTCCGGCCTGGTAACAGAGCGAGACTCCGTCTCAAACAAACAAACAAAAATAACAACAATGAAAACACAATGAGATACAAGTTAGCACCCACTAGGATAACCATAATCTAAAAATTGGAAAATAATGGGTGCTGGCAAGGATGCAGAGAAATTGGAATCCTGGTAAATTGCTAGTGGGAACGTAAAATGGTGCAGTCACTTTGGAAAATGGTCTCGGAGGTCCTGAAATGGTTAAACATAGTTATCATGTGATCCAACAAGTCCACTCCTAAGTATATTCCCAAGAAAACTGAAAAGCTATGTTCACATAAAAACTTGTACATGAAAGTTCACAGCACGCTTACTCATGATAGCCAAAAAGTGAAAGTAACCCAAATGTTTATCAGCTGAAATAGATGTGGTATATCCATACAAGGAAATATTATTGGCCAGAAAAAGGAATGAAGTACTGATTTATGCTACATCATCAATGAACTTTGATAACAGAATGCTAATCTGAAAGAAGCCAGACACAAAAGGCCATATATTGTATGACTTCTTTCACATGAAATGCCCAGAATAGGCAAATCCAAAGAGATGGAAAAATAAATTAGTAGTTGCCAGGGATTGTGGGGATGGGGAATAAGACTAGTAGGTACTGGGTTACCCTTTGAGGTTATAAAAATCTTCTGGAATTAGTGGTGATAGTATAAAAACCATTAAACTGTACACTTTAAAATGTTGAATTTTGGCCGGGCGCAGTGGCTCACGCCTGTAATCCTAGCACTTTGGGAGGCCGAGGTGGGTGGATCACCTGAGGTCAGAAGTTCAAGACTCGCCTGGCCATCATGGTGAAACCCCATATTTAAAAAAAAAAAAAAAAAAAAAATGTTGAATTTTATGGTATATGAGTTAAACCTCAATTTTTTAAAAGTGGAGCTAGGATTCAAATTCAGCTCTGTTCACAAATCCCAAGCTCCCCTAAGGCTTAAGAACTTTTCATTATGGAAAATTTTAAACATACAAAGGTAATGAACCCCCATGAAAGCATTACCCACTTTCAACTGTTATCAATATTAAGTCATTCTTGTTTCATCTATCTTGCCCCCCTCCTTTTTATGGTGTTTTAGTATTTTTTGTTGTGATTAAAAACCACATAAAATTTACCATTTTACTATTTTTAAGTGTATAGTTCGGTTGTGTTACGAATATTCATATTGTTGTATAACATATCTCCAGAATTTTTTCATCTTGCAAATCTGAAATTCTATACCCATTAAATAACAGCTCCCTTTTCTCTCTCCCTCTAGCTCTTGGTAACCACAATTCTATTTTCTGCTTGTATGAATTTGACTACTTTAGATACCTCACATAAGTGGAATCATATGGAATTTGTCCTTTTGTGAGTGGCTTATTTCACTTAGCATAATGTCCTCAAGTGTTCATCCATATTGTAGCATGTGACAGGATATGGTTCCTTTATAAGGCTGAATTACTATTCCATTGTATGCTATACATTTTGTTTAACCATTCATTCAATAGACATTTGGGTTGTTTCCAACTCTTGGCTACTGTGAATAGTACTGAACATGGGTATGCAAATATCTCTTAGAGATCCTGCTTTCAATTGTTTTAGAATTTCAAGTGAAATTTCAATTTGAAGTGAAATTGCTGAATTATATGGTAGTTTCATTTTTAATATTTTAAGGAACCTCCATACTGTTTTCCATTGCAGCTGCAGCATTTTACAATCCCACCAACAGCACATAAGTGTTCCAATTTTTCCACAACCTTGTCAACACTTACTTTCTGTGTGTTTTTTTAACAGTAGCCATCCTAATGAGCATGAGGTAATATCTCACTGTGGTCTTGATTTGCATGGTGATATCTCATTATGGTTTTGATTGGCATTTATCTGATGATTACTGATGTTGAATATCTTTTGATAAGCTATTGAACATTCCTGGCATATCTTAAAGTGAATCCAGACTCCAAATCACTTCATCCATAAATATTTCATTATTTAACTCTCACAGTTAAAGTAACATAACAGTACCATGATTATACCCAACAAAATTAACAATCATTTTTAAATATAATATCCAGTCCCTATTCTATTTTCCATGACTGTCCCCAAAATGTCTTCTGATGGTTGCTTTGTTCAAATCAGGATTCAAACAGAATCCACATGCTGTATTTGGTTGAAGGATTTTAGTGCTCCTCTTCCCTTTATTTATATGCCATTTATTTGTTTAAAAAAACCTCATTTTTTAGATTAGAAAAGTAATATAGGTTATTTAACAAATGGCATTGGGGCCGGGTGCGGTGGCTCAAGCCTGTAGTCCCAGCACTTTGGGAGGCTGAGGCGGGCAGATCACGAGGTCAAGAGATCGAGACCATCCTGGCCAACATGGTGAAAACCCGTCTCTAAAAAAGAAAAAAAAAATTTTAAAAAATAGTGTTGGGATAACTGAAAAGTCATTTGAGAAGAAAAAGATGGATTCATACCTCACACTTCTTTAACTAGGATAATCATAAAAATAACAGGCTGGGCATAGTGGTGCATGCATGGAAACCCAGAACTTTGGGAGGCCAAGGTGGGCCGATCACTTGAGGTAAGGAGTTCAAGACCAGCCTGGCCAACACGGTAAAATCCTGTCTCTACTAAAAATACAAAATTTAGCTGGGCATTGTGGCTGGTGCCTATAATCCCAGCTACTTGGGAGGCTGATGCAGGAGAACTGCTTGAACTCAGGAGGTGGAGGTTGCAATGAGCTGAGACCGCACCACTGCACTCCAGACTGGACAACAGAGCAAAATTCTGTCTCAAAAAAAAAAAATTAATAATAATAATGATAATAGAAGACACCATGAGGGAAATTTTGTATAATCTCAGAATGGGGATAGTTTATGAGCAAATCCAGTAACACCCCCAGAAAACGGCACTCCACCCTGGGCAATAGAGCAAGATTCCATCTCAAAAAAAAAAAAAATTGAAATAATACTGAAACATGATATTTCATCTACAAGATTAGCAAATAATGTATTGGTGAAGGAAACAGGCACTTGCAAACATTCTTGGTAAGGATATAAATGGTAGAATCTCTCGGGAGAGCGATTTGGCAAGACCTTTCAAAACTATAACCGTGCATACCCTTTGCCCCAGCAATTCTGCTTTCAGGGATTTATCCTTTAGACACGTAAAGCTCTTGGAACAACAATGCAAGTGCCTAAGTGTGAACAACTCCTTTGCAAACACAAAATATTTACTGCAGCATTATTTGTAATAGGTGAAGACTGGAAAAACCTAATTAATTGCCCATCAATAAGGGACTAGTTAAATAAATCATAATGTATACATACAATGGAATAGTGTGAAGCCATAAAAAATGACAAAACTCTATACACATAGAAAAAAATCACCAATATATGATAAATGATAAATGAAAGGTACAGAACATTATGCATAGTATGCTGTTTTTAAAAGGTATTTTTCGTGTAGAATATGTATATATGTAAAATGTGTATATATATATATAAAATGTGTAACTATATATATTTGTTTTTATATCCATAGTATCTCTGAAAGAATACATAGGCGAACTGATAATATTGGTCCCCTCCAGGGAGGAGAACCTAGTGGCTGGGAAAGGGGTGGAATATATTTTATCATATATCCTTTTGTAACTTTTGAAGTTTTGTACCATGAATTATAAGTTATTCAAAAGATAAAATTACAGCTGAATAAAAGCAGAACATATTCAGGGCAAAAAAAAAAAAAAAACAATATGGCAGCATGTACAACGAAAAGTAATAGTCCTTTTATTCTCATTTCTTGGAAATAATCACTGTTCCAAGCCCCTCCCTTGAGTAGCCTGATTCAGTAAGTCTAGGGTCAGGCTGGGAATCTGTTTTTAACAAGAACCCCAGATGATTTTCATGATGAAGCAAGTATAAGAAACACTTATCTAGTCAGATCACACAACATGGCAATTTATTCCCAATCTGCATTCAATCCTGACAGAGCAAAGAGCAACAATTACCATCAGAACAGTGAGTACTCTGGCTCCATTTACACATTTATCATCATTGCTACTACCTGTAAGGGCCTGGCCCAAATTGGTCCAGTTTAGTCATTAACCTTGCAATTTTCCAGGAGAGTAAAATAATTTAGGAGAGATTCAGCTATAACATACTCAAACAACTGATCAGAAAAAATACCACATTTGAGTTTTAAAGAAAGCAAGAGTTGAGATTCTGAACAACCATCTACAGCTTTTAATTGCTGGTTCAACGTTCAGTTCAGTGAATAGGAGTTGAGAGTCTACTAAGTGCCAGGATGTAGACAGCACAAAGCATGATACTTAAAATATGTGTGCGAAGTTATGGAGCACAGGTACCATGGCAATACAGTGGAAAGTCACCTAAACAGTCAGTGGGGTGATACTTTTTGAGAGGAAGTGATACCTATTTATAAAACTCAGGGGAAAACAGCTCTCTGAGAAGACATGTCTCATTTCCAACCACATGTAGTGTAAAGCAGTGGCTTTCATACTGTCCTTCCCCAAACCAGATTTTGGTAGGTGGAGACTGGACCAAATAACCAGAGAGGATTGGTGTTTCTACTTTAAAATTTTTAGTTTTTTGAGGCAGGGTATCATTTTGTCACCTGCCACTGCAGCCTCCCTAATAGCTGGGACTACAGGTGTGCACCACCATGCCTGGTTAATTTTGATTTTGTGTAGAGACAGGGTCTTGTTATGTTGCCCAGGCTGGTCTCAAACTCCTGGACACAAGCCATCTTCTTACCTTGGCTTCCCAAAGTGCTGGGATTACACACGTGAGCCACCATACCAGGCCTGGTGTTCCTACTTTCTCTTCAACCTGAGCTCATAGTCCCCATTTTATGTATTTTATATTGTGGCTCTTGCAGAAATATCTGAAGAGTATTTGATATTAAAAACAACCAGAAGTATTAATCACTAGAATGTAAGCTTCAAGAAGGCTAAGATTTAAAAAATCTGTTTTGTTCACTGCTGTTATCTCCAGAACATAGAACACCTGCACAGAGTAGGCAACCAATGAACTGTTTCAACTTTCAACCAGTATGTACTAAGCCAGGCACTGACATATGCCAGGCACCAATCTAGGTATGGAGACAGATAAGTGAACAAGAGCCAAGTATAATTGACCTCATGGAACTGACTGTAGTGATTAGTATTTCAAGACAGACACTGGATTAGGCATATTTCATTTATCTTTCTAACTCTGTGAAATGGGTATTAGATCATTCATCCCCCTCCGTCTCCTTTATTTAAACAGAAAAAACAGAAGCTTGGAAAACTTAAATAACTTGCCCCAAATCACACAGCAATATGGCAGTACTTGGATTTGAACCAATTAGGTCTGACTTCAAAATAATGCTCTTTCAGGGCTGGGCATGGTGGCTCATGCCTATAATCCCAGCACTTTGGGAGGCAGAGGCAGGAGGATCGCTTGAGCCAAGGATTCCAGCCTGGGCAACACAGTGAGATACCATCTCTACCAAAAATTGTCTAAAAAATTAGCCAGGGATGATGGCACATGTCTGTGGTCCAAGCTACTCAGGAGGCTGAGGTGGGAGGATCACTTGAGCCCAGGAGGTTGAGGCTGTAGTGAGCCAAGATCATGCACTGCACACAATCTGAGCAAGAGTGAGACCCTGTCTCTAAAAAAATAAATAAAAAATGCTCTTTCCATGAAGTACATTGTTTCTCAAATAAAGGGAACTGGAAAACTGGGCATAAAGTAACCTGAGATCAACTCACAAGTCATACAATAAACACAAGGGCATAAAAAAATTAGATTGTAAGCCCATTAGTGGCAGAATTATGTCAGCACTCCGCCTGTACCGTAAAAAGAGTATAATAAATGCTTGTTAAAGTAACTTCAAACTAGAGGCAATACTGCTTTCTGACCTCTGCAGTACTTGACTTCCTCCAGCTTGTCCCATATTCCCTCAAGTCCCTCTACCATGCTAAATACACCAAACTAGTGACTGACGTGGGCAGAGTTCTGTGGACTATCTTCTCTACCTGTTCTCTACCTGTTCTCACTAAGGCAAAAAGAAATCAGCGATAACAAGGAAGCAGCACCTTATAAGAAGAGGGCGGGATGGATTATGTGTAAGTCTGATTCAGCAATAGAAATACAAATGACTTTCAACTGGAAGGCCAGTGTACCTTGAAGTCTAACTACTAAATAAGTACAGACTTAAACTACTATTGATGCAAATATGCATCACTACATTGTGGAGTTCAACAACCAACCATTAAGAGACCAGACTGATAATCACAAAGCTGAAGAATAATGTATATATAAAAAACAATAGCAGCTATCAGGAACCATAGCAAATTCCAGGAAACACTGATAAAGTGGCCTTCCCTCTCAACTGTAGGAATTTCAGTTATCTACACGCACATACATGGTAGTCTTTGCCATGGAATACGGCAGTCAAGCTAGAAGTACTGGAATACTGATCCAGCATTCAGTATACTGGTTACTAATTTTGTGAGTACCCAATTTTAATATTTTTTCTTTTTTGTTCTGAAATGGAATGTTGTTCTTGTTACCCAGGCTGTAGTACAATGGTGTGATCTCGGCTCACTGCAACCTCCACCTCCAGGTTCAAGCAATCTTCCTGCCTCAGCCTCCCTAGTAGCTGGGACTACAGGTGCCCACCACCACACTCAGCTAATTTTTGTATTTCTAGTAAAGAGAGGGCTTCACCATGTTGGCCAAGCTGCTCTCAAACTCCTGACCTCAGGTGATCCACCCACCTTGGTCTCCCAAAGTGTTAGGATTACAGGCATGAGCTACCGTGCCTGGCCCAATTTTAGTATTCTTACTCTTTGGCTGCCAGAAGCCAGCCCATTTCTGCAGATGAAACTTTCCATTACATTTAGAACAAAAGGAAAAACTTGCAGGTTTAAAAAACCTGTTGTGTGTCAACTATGGGCTGGAAACTGTACTTTGATATTTGTTATCAGTGTACACAGCAGGAGCTTTGGCATCCAGTGAATCTATGGTCAAAGTTCGTTGGGACAAGTCATGGGCAAGTCACTTAGCTTCATCTGTAAAATGGAGATTTAGCTAATTCCTACCCAAGTCTAAGACTTAGAATTTATAATAAAATACCTGGCACAGACTCTGAAAAAGTAGTTATGAAAGTCTATTCTGCAGAGATGAAGTTTGTGGCATGCACTATTGTCTGAAGGTCCTCAGAAATAATTTGATACAAGTAGATACCAAAATAGGCACTTGTTCAGCCCAAAGTGAATCTACACGATTGAAAAGTCAGAGGTCACATGAAAAGTATCCTCAGGAGCAAGAGAGCGAGAATCCAAGGGAGCCTCTGGGTTACCTCAGAAAGGAGGACATGAAATGCAAAGACAATGATCACAAGAAATTTCTAAGAGTCCTCGGACTAGGGGCTGTAAACGCTTACAGGGACGGGCAGTTAACATGAATGAAGGAGCTGAGTAAATAAAAATTAACTTCCAGAAATATGATTTTTGGCCAGGCATGGTGGGTAATCGCAGCACTTCGCGAGGCTGAGGCAGGAGGACTGCCTGAGGGGCCAGGATTTTGAAATCAGCCTGAGTAACCCAGCAAGACCCTGTCTCTAAAACAAACAAACAAACAAATAAAACTTCAAGTTAGCTGGATGTGGCAGCACATGCTAGTAGTCCTAGCTACTGGAGAGGCTGAGGTGGAAGGATTGTTTGAGTCCAGGACTTCAAGGTTATAGTGAGCCATGTTCACACCACTGCACTCCAACCTGGACAACAGAGCAAGACCTTGTGTTTAAAAATAAAAAACACACACACAGAAATGTAATTTTTATTTAAGCTGCGGGTGTTAATATAAACATGCAAAATACTGGAGTTTACATTTTAAATTAAAAACATAAGTGAAAAACTAGAAAATTTATCATGACATTTTTTTTTTGTGGTTTATTCTCCTTTGACTTGGAACTGGAGGCCTGACATATTTACGTGCCAAGAGGTCAATGTTAGGTCTCGTATTTGTGTGTTACAACATGCAGTACAGAATTGAGCCTTGAATGCTTTTACTTCAAGTGACTAATTTGATCCTATTTCATAATGAAAACAGCTATTTAGAAATGTAGGCATTTCCAAACACAGACGTTTGGCATAGTATTTTTTATATTTCGGTAACTACTTCCAAGATATTTGTAGAATTCAGCATTTCGATGACATCATGCTTCATTTTCAGTACCAAGGCACAGTAATTCAGAATCTCCATTGTAGTTCTTCTTTCATACGCTAAACACTGAGAAAGGCTAATTGAACAATATTAGTTCATTTTCACCAAATATGTCAGAGAACCTTTTCTGGAATTCAACAGACAACTCTACAACTGTGGGAATGTAACTCAGGCCATCACTTTCAATTCTTGGAAACCAATTTCAGCCAAGGAAAGTCAGCCAGTTTCTCTCTTGCCAAATGAGTTTCCCAAAGGCATAAAATTATGACTTTGTTAGGAAGCGAGCACAACCATACATTTGTGAAGGTATTTCTGAACAACACTGTTTTTATTCATAGTGTCTAGATGAGTTGTAAAATCAACCAAACAAGCCAAATATTTTATTTCAATCTTTGTGGGTGTGGTGAATGCCCTTTGGATGCCAAGTCATTTTTTTCAGTATATTGAGTACCATGCCTCAACTAGGCCAATCAACCTCCATGTAATAGGGCAGATTTCTGTAACATGCATTTAATAATTCACCAAGCAAAGTATTCAATTGTGGTGCAAACCACGATGTTAATTACTAGTTCCTGATCTGACTGATTCATTTTAAACTTTTTAGCAGAAATGGCTTTAAGTTTAGGTCCCTGGAAAGTTTCTGCTTCAAATTGTTTCTTGGGTCCAACAGTTTTTAACACTATTGCAGAAGCACAATCTGTAGTCATACTTACTAATTTTGATCAATTGATATTAAAAATCTCAAGACTTTTTCCATCACACAAAATCCAGGTATTTCCAGATGTACCTGTGATGAGTCCAAGAGTTAGGTTACAGCAAATTCTTAACACATGAATCATACCTAAGTGCAGTGGCTCTCAAACTTTAGCATGTATCAGAATCAGCTGGAGGGTTTGTTGAAATGGATCCACAAGCTCCCCCACCTTTCCCTCCAGTTTCTGATTCTGTAGGTCTGATGGGGTAGGGGCCTGAGAATGTGTACTTCCAACATGTTTCCAGATAGTACAGTGCTGTTGGTCCAGGACCATACTTTGAGAACCACTGGCTAGGCATACAGCTAAACGTATAGCTGTGTGGATGGAGTTTTTAAATGCTGTAACCAGCTGCTATCTAAATCTCCAAAAATAGTTTAACTTTTTGACTAAATCTGTCCCAAGAACGTTTAGCCATCAATATTTGACATCTTGAGCAAAAGTATTTCCTACCTGTGCAAATGCTTGTTTATAACATAATTTCTGCTGTACTCAACAAACACTTTTATAAAACTACTGCTTAAAAAAGGCTTTCAAGCCCTGGCAATTATTTCATTTAATACATAATTGCCTTTTGTGGCATCGCTTATCTGTATCCAGAAATATAGCCTGTTGAAATTCCAAGTACATTTTTAAGTTCTTTTCATTTCAGCACTCATCATTTTTGTATACTGATTATTTCTTTGTTTTTTAAGACGGAGTTTCACTCTTGTTGCCCAGGCTGGTGTGATCTCGGCTCACCACAACCTCTGCCTCCTGGGTTCAAGTGATTCCCCGGCCTCAGCCTCCTGAGTAGTTGGGATATAGGTATGTGCCACCATGCCTGGCTAATTTTGTATTTTTAGTAGAGACAGGGTTTCTCTATGTTGGTCAGGCTGGTCTCGAACTCCCAACCTCAGGTAATCCACTTGCCTCGGCCTCCCAAAGTGTTGGGATTATAAGCGTTAGCCATCATGCCTGGCCATATACTGATATTTCTTACCATGGTTTACTTTTAAATGGTATCTTAAATCGTAGTCTTTCAACAGACACATTTTATTTAGACGTATATGAAAATTCATCAATTCCACATAGAAACAGGCTCTCTCCTATTCTTTAAATATGTGAACTTCTTTCATAAAAAAGATTTTTTTCACTTTGCACAGATGTGGGTATGAGAAATATTTCATGTTCATCAAAAATATTATTTAAAAAGAACAAGCACAACAATCAATGGTGTTTCAGTTATCTATTTCTGTGTAACAAATTAGCCCCCAAACTTAGTGGCTTAAAACAACATTTATTATCTCATAGGATCTGCAGGCATGGCTTAGCTGGGTCCCCTGCTCAAAGTCTCTTACAGGTTTCAATCAAGGTGCCAGCCAGGGCTGCTGTCATATCAAGGCTCGCCTGGGGAAGGATCCGCTTCCAAGCTCACTCACGTACGTGGCTGTTCGCAGCAATTCAGTTCCTTGTGGGCTGTAGTTGGACTGAGGGCCTCAGTTCCTCACTCAGTGTTGGTTGGAGGCTTCCCTCAGTTTCTTGTCCTGTGGGCCTCTCCATGGGGCAGCTCACAACATGGCAGCTTGCTTCATCAGAGTGATCAAGCAAGAAGAGCCAAAGAGAAAGAGAGAGAGAGTGCAAACAAGATGGAAGTCACCGTTTTTTATAACCTTATCTTGGAAGTGACATCCCATCACTTTTGTTGTAGTCTGCCCATCAGAAGCAAGTCACTAGGTCCAGCCCACAAACAGAGAGGTGGGAGGAGATTACAAAAGGGTGTGAATACCAGGAGGTGGGAATCACTGGGAGCCAATGTAGAAGATGTCTACCATAAGTGACAAGTGGCACTTCATCATGTGGCAAGGAGACACTTGGAGCTGTAGAGACCAATAAATGAAGACCATGTGGTTCACCAAAACGGGTCAACCAGTATTGCCAGAGGATCTGATATTTCAGGAGTAGTTGGAAAGAGACTTTTTTGCAACATTTCACAATTTTTAAAAGTTGGCAGCAAATTCAAACTTGTTAAAAAAGAAGTGTACTCATATAATGCAAGTTAAATGACAGCAGGAAATGATAATCATTCAATTCATTCAACCAGATGATGCCTTAATATTCAGTCCAAGTGCATTATTTGATTTCAGATCCTGGTGAACACTATTGATTAATGAAAATAAACGAAGTTCTTTCAAAAAGAAAAGGAAAAAAATGTGAAGGCCAATGCAAAAATAGATTCATGAGCCACATCTGGCCTATGGGCTGCCAGTCTGCCATCTTTGCCATAACCTTTGTAATTTCCTCATGTAATACAGATGAATGGGCAAGGGTTTTGCTTCTGGTATGCAAATCCTAGTTTCTGCCACTTCTACTGGTTATGTCCCTGGGCCTAATGATAAGGACCAGAGAAATGATCCTGGGGACTTTCCTCTACTAGAGCTCCCGGAAGGGTAGAGTACCATGCTTTGTACCCCTGACTTCAACACTCTTTATCTCATTTCCCTACTTCATTTTCGCCACAGCATTTCCTATGTCACAAAACATATTTTGCCCATGTATCTTGTTTGTTGTCTATCTTCTCCATTAGGATATAAGTTTCATGAGGTCACAAATCTGTTTTATTCACTGCTGTATCCTCACAATCTTGAACTTTGCCTGGCACACAGTAGGAGTCCAATAAATATTGGCTGAGTAAATGAATTCCACTGTTCATAATACTTAGCACAGTGTCTGGCACCGAGTAGGTGCTCAAAAATGTTAATTGAACTGAAAAGCATTGTCCTGATAAGAAAAATGGGGTGAAAGGAGGCTAGATAATGGTAGGCAGATCATGGAGGCATGCCATGGCATGCCATGCTAAGCTTAGCATGAGATGATCAATGTCCAACCTACTAGGCGCACGAGATATTTTATGATTTTTTTTGATACAGGGTCTTACTCTGTCACCTAGGCTGCAGTGCAGTAGTGCAATCTCAGCTCACTTCAACCTCAACCTCCCAGGCTCAAGCAATCCTCTTGCCTCAGCCTCCCAAGTAGCTGGGACTACAGGCACACTCCACCATGCCCTGCTACAAGATATTTTAGTCAATGTAACAGTAGCTGGCAGTTATATGGTATTTACTACATGCCATACAATGTTCTAAGCATATGACTTATGTTAAATCACTTAACACTCAAAATTTGTGATGTAGGTATTACTGTTAAACTGAGGCACAGAGCAAGCAACTTGCCTAAGCTTACATAACGATTACTTAGAAGAATAGGGATCTAAACCCAGGCAGTGTGGTTCCAAGGCCTGTGTTGTCAGCCATTATGTCACACAAACTAAATGTAAGAAAAAGTGTTCTGGAAAAAGTTATTAAAATGTAACAATAAAAATGCAACTATACTGTTTTGAGATATGTTGAAGATGAAGGATTTTGGTGTCAAATATCTTTAGGTCCAAATCTTGGTCCAACCACGTTCTAGCAATGCAACCTGGGGCCAGTGACTACACTAAGCCTGTTTTGTTTTGTTTTGTTTTGTTTGCTATAAAAAATAGAGATTTAGTCCAGGCATGGTGGCTCACACCTGTAATCCCAGGACTTTGGAAGGCTGAGGCAGGTAGATCACCTGAGGTCAGGAGTTCGAGATCAGCCTGGCCAACATGATGAAACCCCATCTCTAATAAAAATACAGAAATTAGCTGGGCATGGTGGTGTACGCCTGTAGTCCCAGCTACTCGGGAGGCTGAAGCAGAGAATCACTTGAACCCAGGAGGTGGAGGTTGTAGTGAGCCGAGATCACATCACTGTAGTACAAACTGGGCCACAGAGCGAGACTCCGTCTCAAAAAAAAAAAAAAAAAAGATATTTAATCTGTCATAGGAGTAGAGGAAAAAATAGAGATTAATACCTCTTCTGATGGGTGGTTGTGAGAATTAAATAACATAATGGATATAGGTAAGGTACCTAGCCCATGTGGTAGCTATTATTACTACCATCAAAGGGGAATATATTCTATAAATGCATTGCTAAGCAGCTACAAAACTTCTAGGTAACAGGAGTTTGGCAATACAGTTTGCAATCTGAGTTCATTTAGATGGAATTAACATATAACATTGTATAGCACTGATTCTAAATTCTTCCTTATCTGATCTGTAAAGGCAAATCACCAATCTCTCTCTCTCTCTCTCTCTCAGCAAACATCATTTTATATACGTCAAGTCCTAGAGCAAATCTCTGCCCTCTTGGAACTTATTTAAAAGAGAATTATGTGATATGATAATACTATGAAAGAGAAAAAAATTTGAGCGCGGTAAGAACAGAGTACTGTAGTAGTAAAGGGAAGGCATCATTTACGCTGGCTAGGAAAGATTCCATAGTGATAACTTTTGAGCAGGAATAAGGAGGAATTTGCTATGCAAAGGTCAAGATAAACATAAGAAAAATACTATGAGAGAGGACATGGTATATCTAGGAAACTAAGAAAATACAGAATGGTTGGAACAGGGGTGGGCAGAGGTGAGCACCAGGTATAAGTCTGAAGAGAGTTTGGGATGAGATTGTGAAGGGCACCATCTGCCATGGTGAGTTTGGACTTGGTACGATAGGCAAATACATCTTTGGGCATATAACAGTGTCAGCTTTTGTTTTCAGAATGGTGTCTCTGGCAGCAATATGGCAGATGGAGTCCAGAGAGTGTTATGGTAACGGAACAAGTTGACACTGTCTTCTTGGTTCAGATAAGAAATTTTGGCAGCCTGAACTAAAGCAGTGGGGGTGGAAACAGACAGAAGTAGCTGGACTCAGGAGACATTTCTGACGTAGAACTCAAAGGATCCGATGACCAGGTAAATGTAGGAAGTGACAGGACAGTGAAGAATTGAGGACTCCACAGCTTCTGGTTTGAATCTGATGAAAGACACCATTCAGAGAAAAAGAGAATACCAGAAGTAGAACAAGTTTTGGGGAAACACAATGGGTTCCATTTTGGGTATTTTTTAGTTTAAGTGACCTAAAAGACATCCAGTAGTAGAGAGCTGAAAAGATGTGCTGAAATTTCACGAGAGGTCAAGGGTAGAGATAGAGCAATAAGAATCATCAGAATTTAATTAGTACTTAAAGCCACAACAATGGATGAGATTGCTCAGGAAACAAAAGTCAAAGAATATGACTAGGACAGAAGCCTCGAGGGCACCAACATTTAAAGAAGCAGGCAGAGTAGGAATAAGGAAAAGAGAAGAAAGAACCAGAGGGTTACAAGGAGAATCAGAAGTGAGTTGGATTATGAAATCCAAGGAGGATAGTTCAAGAATAGGAGAGTTTGATGATATTCATTATCTTAAAGAGGACCTAGAAAGGCTAAGAATGGAGACGCACACAGCAGCCTCAGAGTGGTGACATCAGATATAAAGTGGCACTAGGCTAGGAAATGGGAATTAATACAATCTTCATTTTCAAGACTGGTGAATAGGGAAGAAAGGAGATAAAGATAATGGCTCAAAGGAATGAGAAAATAAAAGGGAAGTTTTTGTTTTTCAAAGATTATTTGTGCATGCTATAAGTGAAAGAAACCAGAGAGGCAAAGACTCAAACTGTAGAAAGGACAGGGACTGCTACTTTTGAATTCCTGTAACAACACGGTATGACTCACTTGGCACGTAGCTTACACATTTGCCTTGTATTGGCAGTTACTGTACATGTAGCAATGCCGGCACAAACTAAGTGCTGAAAAAATCTACTTATGATTGTTTTTCTTCAGTGTATGTATGCATCTATGCATATTATCTAGCCAATAAGAGTGTACAATCTTACCCAAGAATGTACAAAACGAAGGAAACAGGATGGTGGGATTGTGGAAGCTTGGAGCAATATAAACCTAGAACAAGAATGTTTATCCATCACTCACTAGTACTTACAACAAAGAAAAATTCTTTTACCCCTTGGCATCTCAGTTACTCAACTGTAAAATAGGGAGATTACCATGCACCTTACCAGCTCCTGAGGATTAAATGAGACTTTTTTTTGTTTGTTTCAGATGGAGTCTCCCTCTGTCGCCCAGGCTGGAGTGCAGTGGAGTGATCTCGGCCCACTGCAACCTTCACCTCCCAGGTTCAAGGGATTCTCCTGCCTCAGTCTCCTGAGTAGCTGGGATTACAGGCGCATGCCAACACGCCTGGCTAATTGTTGTATTTTTAGTAGAGATGGGGTTTCCCCATGTTGGTCAGGCTGCTCTCGAACTCCTGACCTTGTGATCCACCCGCCTCAGTCTCCCAAAGTGCTGGGATTATAGGCGTGAGCCACTGCGCCTGGCCTAAACGAGATTTTTTTTCTTTCTTTCAACTTTGTATCCCAGGAAATAAATGAGATGTTTTTAAAGCATTTAATATACAACCTGTTGCCTAAGAAGTAATTACTAGATTATTTTCCAACCATTAGAGCATCTAGAAAAGTCACTGACTTTTCAGAATGTCTACCAACTAAGGGTAACTAAATAATCAGGAAGCATAGCAGCCATTGCTTTATCATATTCTAGAGAACCAAAGCACAAAATGGTATCTGTTCTCAAAGTCTGGTTATTCATATGCCACCAACATGATTTCTGCCATATCCAAGTACCACAACTTAATATCTTTCTTTAAATCAACTCATTTTATGTAATCATACCCATTCTAAAAAGGTACAGCTGTGAAATGGTGGGTTTGATGTGATGATCGGGTTTTTTCTAATTACACAGTAACCATTAAAACAAAGCATTCATTCCCTTAATTACCCTAAATCATCTCCTGAATCACAATCTAAAACTGCTTTAGGTTGCTCTGTTTCTGAGACCCTTAGGAAGCAATCAGGAAGCAATTTGTGGGTTTACTTAATTTTCCTTCTACCGATTATCATTTACAAAGGTTTGAAGAGCATATAATGAAACCAGCCAAATGATAAAATTCATGCCAACAATATACACTGGATCTTTTCATAGAAGTCCAAAGTTGTCTAAAGCTAAACAGACAACCCAGCAACTTATCTATTATTTTATCCTTCTACCTCTACTTTCTGTATCACAAATGAAAATGAGACTGGGAATAAAGGCCCATCTTGTGGTCTAGCCTGAAGAACAGAAACCAAAGAGGGGAGAGATACAGTAGTGGGTTTTGTTCTGAGGCACTGACAGTCAAAAAAAAAAAAAAATAGTAGGCAGGCAGATCATTCAAGTGAAAAATTCCCACCTTCAACACAGTAGAACACTCCTCTGTAAAGGGAAACCACAATCGGTTATTAATCAATACCTTTCCAGTCTATGCTATAATCCAGGGAGTTCTTCACTCCAATAACAATAAAAAACTCACTGACCAGAACCAGGAGAGAACTTCACTCATTGATAACATCGATAGACACTTTAGATATGCAATTTTGGAGCTGGTCTTAAATCCATTATATCAAGAGCCACACTATCCTCTTTTAAAAAGTCATTCCTACAATCCATTCTCTTAGGATCACTGACTTATTCAATATGGAAAAAAACAACGAACCCTGCACTCAAAATACTTAGGACATTATGGAAAATACGAAAAGATCAGAGTTTATAATCTAGCCCAGGGAATAAGATTTATGCATTTCTCAAGAGTGGTTCTAAGGACTGAAGAGGACTGCTGGGAATTTTCCCCCAACATTATGAAAAACAAACATATGGCAAATTGAAATAATTTTACAGTGAACATCTGAATACCCATGACTGAGATTCTACCATTTTTACTATACCTCATTTACCACATATCCATCTATTCAATCCATCTTTTTTATTAACTGCTAGGATTTTAAAAATGAGACTGTGTGGCGAAGTATGACAAAAATATACTAAGGGCTGCTTCTCAGAAGATTTTGCCTGATGCGGTATATAAACAAAAAACTTTGGAAACCACAAACCCATACTCAGTGTTCAACCCTCCTGCCAACCTCCAATCAAAATCTATTCAGAGCTCACAACTGGCTATTTGGGTATCCACACCCTTGTCCACTATCTGAACTATCTTCAGCCCTCTTAGTGGCTTAGCACCAATCGGTGAAGCCTTCCCCAACTTTCACTCCCTTGCTCAGAATTAACCATGCCCCCAAGGGGCCACATTTTTCATCATTTGCAATCAGCCCACAGTACCTGCAATTTATTATCTCTTTCACTAAACCTTGTCCTCCTTGAGGACAGATACACTTATTTACCTCTGTCTTCAGCAAGCAACTAGTACTTAGCCTACAGCAAGCACTCAATAAAAGAATAAGTGAATGACCTGAACCGTCTTTACCCAGGAGCCAAGGAAGAGTTTGGCTGAGTGTGGAAATGATCTAATCAGAGTGGCACTTTAGAATGATTCATTTTAGAGCAGCACTGTTGTTTAAATTATGAGCTTTGGAGGAAAACCACATAGGCAGAAATCTCAGTCCTGCCAGTTACCTCTGGGTGACTTTGGGCAAACTTCTAAGCCCATGCCTCAGTTTCCTCATTTGGAAAACGGATAATACTGCTTCATAGGTTATTGTGAAGATCAAATGAGTTAATTTTTTTAAAGAAGCACACAGTACCTGACGCATAGTAAATATTCCATCAGTGTGGTCACTATTGCCAGCAACCAGGTTAGTAACAACAATGAGGTAAAAAGTCCTTAAAAGCCTGGGTGGCAGTAGTGAAAACAGAGTGTAAATAAGAGCCATGAACAAAGAATCTACCTTAAAATGTTCAGTCAGAAGAGCAAGCAAAAGGGTCTAATTTTTTTTTTTTACCTTGTATGTTTGAGATAGCTCACAATTGGATTTGTTTAAATTAAAACAACTATAATCTAGCCACTCTAGGCACAAATTTGATGCTGAAAATGAGTCTAGCATGACTGGACTCCAGCCACAAGCTCTATAACCACTGCAAGCTTCTCTAGGTCTTTTAGTCTCTGAGCTAAAATTTCTTTCATTACTCCAGCCGACACCACTTCTTTAGTGATTCCCACAATCCCCTGTTCTAACTCTAAGGACAACCCCCAAGAACCTTGGTTGGGGAAATAGGTTTGCGGTTTCGTTCTACCCAACCCTGTACTACTTTTCTTTTTCTTCTTCCTGCTCACCTCCTTTACTTCTCAAGCCTTGCTATTCTCTACACGTAGGAACTTGAAACCTAAGAGTATGGGAAAGCAACAGAGCAACAGCAGTAGTGCCAAGAACTGGGGATGCTGCCAAGCTGTTCCCCAGGCCCCATATGCAGTGACCCAACTACATGCAGATTGGACTTAACTGCCTATGGGGCTTTGCACACTTGATATTCCTTTTTGCTTCTGCTCATTTTCTTCCTCCCACTTAAAGCAACCTCCTCCCAAGCTTGTGACTCATTCAAATCCAATCCATCTTTGAAGACACAGGTGAGGTCCGACTTCTTCGGGGAAGCCTTCCCTGACCACTTTAGTCCAAAGATATCCCACCACCCCCACATACAAAAAACAGTAACTGTACTTACTGTCTGGACCATAAGGCATAAGCACATACACACTGATACAATTAAATGTTTCATGTGTATACATCTGACTTTTCAAGGGTAACAGCAGTGTCTCACATAACTTTAAAACCCTTACACTCAGTTCGTTAATACTTGTTGAACAGTGAATCAGTGGGTTTTTGTTTATGTGTTTAGGCTAAGGCAGGAGGAAGAAGACGCATGTTGAAATGAAAAAGGCTGAACAGACAGACAGGTAAAACAGCAGTAGGTGAAGATGGAAACAATGTAGAAGAATGGTGTTCAGTGCACAACCTGCTTAAGTGATTTGCTGCGGGGCTGCAAAGAGATACAGAGGAGAGACGTCAACAGGAAAAAGCAGGGTAAAGGCATTTCAGCTTAAGGCAGAAAACAGGAGATAGGTTGAGGCTGCAAAACAAATTCTGCCTAGATT
>CAUYQU010042461.1:0-36826 GCA_963574635.1 Cheracebus regulus
TGGAAGTAAATCACTCCCCAGCAATTGCATGGCATTTCACAGGTTTAAATAAAATATTGGTTGGCTGCTTATTTGTTATTTTCATCCCCTATTCCTTCCTGTCTCCATTGTTAAGCACAATTATTGGCATAAAAGAGGTTTTTAATACCTATTTTTAGACTGCATTCTAGGCTGGGCAATAAAACAAGAATCCCATTCTCTCTCCCTCTTTCTCTTCCTCTTTCTTTCTCTCTTTCATTCTTTTGCTGTTTCTTTTTCTTTCTCCTTTTCTCTTTTTCTAAAAAAAAAAAAAAGAATAAAACCACATCGACCAATATGTCCTAAGATAGATGCATACCATTTTGCCACCTCTCACTTTTTATTAATAACGTACTCTTCCTTTGCTACCTCCCAGTTTTTGTCAAAGTAAATTGTGATACAAAAACCTCAATTTATAATAATGAAATATTTATTATATGTAATGTTAACACTGATTAGTGTTGTTTCATGTTATATTAATTACAATTATTTCATTTATGTAGTTTCATTGATTTGATTCTTTGCCTTTTCTTTTACTTTTTTTTCTGTTAAATTCTTTATTTTGATTCGTTTCTTAGCTGGCAGAGCTATGACCTCAAGTACTATTTTTCAAAAAGGGTTTACTGAAGAGCTCTCCCACCTCCAGTGGAATTGGATAACATCCCGTACCAGTTATCAATTTATTACCGTCTGGCTCCAAATCCACCCTTCACAGATGCCTGCAAAGTTTCTCCCTTGCCAGCAGGCACAATGTTAAACTTTGTCAGTAGAGGGCGCTAGAAGACAGAGGCAAGAAGTGACTTCTCTTGAGGTGTCTTTAAGCTTTCCTTCCTACTTGCTTTTGGGACTTGAACCCCAGGGAGTTCCTTCTAAGCTCAGTTTCAGGGGGCCCTTCCACAGGCATATTCACGGCTAGTTCTGTGGGTGTCCCACCTAGTTTCCCAGTGGTGACTTGGGCCGCACCGTCTTGGGCGGATCCCTGGTGGGGCAGACGTGCCCCAGCCAGTTTCCTGCGGAGTCCCGCATGCGCACTCTCCCGAGGGCAGCTTCCCAGCGCGTTCTGCGTGAGCCCTCGGTGGCTTCGCCCTGAGTTCAGCGCATTCTCCAACAGCAACTTCCGGAGGAATTTTGTGGGGACCACAGCAGGAGGCCTCCAGCCCCCTGGGCGTGGCCTGCGGTTCTCTTCCCTGCAGTGTTTGCTCTCTAACTGTGGTCCGGTGCTGTCCAGGGACAACCCAGAGAACTCTGCAGTCAGTGGGCGGCAACGCATTTTCTCCAGCAAGGACTGAACCCCAGTCTCGGGAGAGCCAGCCTTCTTCAAGCTCGTTCCTTCCTTGTGGATTCTCCCCAGCCCCTGGGAGATCAACTGACTTTCCTGTTTATTCCCACTGAATCCACTCTGACTGATTCACAACCCCGAGTTCCGAAGCAAGGGCAAGCTGTGGGGCGCTTCTTGACGTCCCTACTCAAAATGGAAAAAGCTGGCAGGCGCGGTGGCTCACGCCTATAATCCCAGCACTTTGGAGGCTGAGGCAGGAGAATCGCTTGAGCCCAGGAGTTCAAGATCAGTCTGGACAACATAAGGAGACCGTGTCTCTACAAATGTATGTATATATTTAAATTAGCCAGGCATGGTGGTGCGTACCTATGGTCCCAGCTACTTAGAAGGCTGAGGCAGGAGGTTCGCCTGAGCCCTGGGGTGTCGAGGCTGCGGTGAGCCTGACCTCACTGCACTTCAGCCTCGGGCAGGGACTGAGACCCCGTCGCAAAAAATAAAAATAAAAAGAATGGAAAGAACCAATGAAATCTTGATGCAATTAACAACTCTGAATATTTCTCTGGTTTCTAGAATCCACACAAAGCAGAAATCCTACAGAATGATGGCTTGTGGCAAGGGTGAAGTGAGGTCCCCACAGGGTACATCGTAACAGGGCAGTCAGACCGGCTGGAGAAGTATGGTGCTCCTTCCTGACTTCTACCCCATGTCGGTGGGCCCATGGTCGCCTCCTAGACTGCTCAGCTGGAATCACGGTCCTGCCCCGGTCTTTGGTGTCCTTCAAACCCTCTCTTGGCGGCCTCACTGCCACACCCTGGCCCAGGTTCTGGTCACCTTGCCTAGGGTAGTGGCTTTCCTGGGAATGCCATCTCCACTCGATATACTCTTTCTGGTGCCTGAATGCCCTGCTCAAGTCCTCACCTCCCAGGAAGCTTCCTGATCATCTTAACTCACTATTTCTTCCTGTTCTGCCTTCTCCTATTATCTGTGCAAATCTTAAGGCACTTTCTGCTCTGTCATATACCTGATCTTCCCTGTCAACCTAGACTGCTTTGATGAAAGCTGCTTTGGATAGCCGAGGAAACACTTACTTGTATGGAAGTGGCGTCCTCTGCTGGTAGATGTATGTAATGATTGGAACTTCTCCCTAGCTCTGTAAAGGACCCTTACTGTACAAAGCAGAGAGAACCAGTGATATCCAAGGAAATCCGGCTGCCCTTCTCTCTGCCCACCACATTCCCTAAGCATGTAAAATTCAATCTGCCAACTCACCCACCAGATTTCCACACCTTACTGTTACACTCAGATGTTCCTGATGCTCCAGTCTCATGGGTAATGGCAATCTCTATCATTAACTGGATATGCACTATATATGCCATGCACTGGGCTAATCTCTTTATCAACTTTGTGAGGAGGACAATTGGGTCATATTCCCTAAGAGCAGAGCCTGGGACAGATTTCAGTGCACATCTACTTCTTTTGGGGAAGAACCCCTAAAAGAAAGAAAAGGAAGAAGAATGGCTGGGAAAGGAGGGAGCCAGGCCGTGGTGTCAGCTATGTCCTGATTCCACAGGGAGCCGTGGAGCATGTGCTACACCAGAGTTGATCTTGTCTTGAGGTCGAGGACTGGTTTTTCCTGCCCCTGTGTCAGACAAGCATTGGCTGGAGACCCCAAGCAAGGCGGCTTCCATTCCTGGAAGTCTCCGAAAGGGAATAACTGTGAACTGTTGTCAGCCAAACCTCACAGCAGCCGGGGGGCAGGGATGGGGGTTGCACCAGACCAGTAAAAAGGGTTTGGCTGGGCATAATAACAGCAACCATGGTACTGTTATTTCTACTGTACGAATGCAGAATTATAATCCTCCAAGTTTGTAGGTATTTTATAAATTTTGAGTGTTTTCATATTCATTACCTCATTCAATGTTACAGTAACCTTGAGAGGTGTGATTATGATCCCCACTTTATGAATGAGAGGGAGAGGGTGGGAGACTTCCTCAGGATTGCCCAGTAGGTAAATATCTTCTCTGTTTGTAAATAGCATCTTCCCAAATACATAGCCAGCTGTCATGGGTCCCAGTCCACCCTCTTCCCTGTGACATTCAGGCTCTGGTCGTTTGCCAAGGATCTTACAGCCCTTTTAACTCAGACTGAGTCCAACGCAGCCATGAAGCTGGCAACCTTCCTTGCTGAGACTAGGTATGAGAATACACCTCCCATCAGAAGGGGCCTTACCTTGCCTGCCTGGCACTTTGCTGGGCTCAGAATGCGTCTCCAAATTCCCCCATGGAAAGAGGATGCCAGGGGCACTGCTCACCTGCTCCTGCTTCTGTAGGTTTCCTTGGCAGTTTCCTTAGAGGTGTCCCAGCAAGCTAGAGTCAGTCAGAGGACATTGAGGGCCAGGCCAGAGAAGTTTAAAAAGAGTCCCAGGACTACCTGAGCGCTGCTGTCACCTGCCATAGGGGTAGCTGTGCAGCCAGTCTTGTGGCAGAGGCTGGGGTTTCCTGAATCTCAGGAGAAGTGTCACCTCTACCACCCTCTCAGGATCCTGGGCTTTTGCCGTCAAGCTGCCTCTGGATCTAGCAAAGGCCTCAAGCCATCTTTGGAGTGGGTGGGTTCCAAGAGCTGCAATAGACTAGCTCGCCTCCTCTGACGCCGAGTTCCAAGGGATGATTCACACCTAAGAGCTGATGGGGTACAGCAGGAGCACGTCGGGGACCCAGAAACCTTGCACTGTGTTGGGAAAGTATGGATTTAAGAGCTCACTGATGCAGGTTCGAATCCCCCACTCTATCACAGGGCATCTCAGCTAAGAGGAGGTAGACATGAGAGTGACAGAAAATTCACAACAGCAGCTATTGTCCTGTTAGTGAGTGGCCCTTGCCCTCACGGTGCAAGGTAGCACCTGCCTACCAAGCAGCAAAACAGAGGGAGGGACAAAGAAGAAGCAGAGAGCAGACACACAACCTGTGTCTTAGGGAAGGCTCCCACACACTGCTGCCTAACGCGTCCACTTACTTCTCTTTGGCCAGAGCTCAGTCACATGACCACACCCGGACACACAGGAGACTGGGAAATGCAGTCTTCATTCTGGGCAGCCATGTTTCCTGCTAAAACTTTTCTTATCCTGATAAATAGTAGCAAGTTATTGGAGAATAGCAGCTCCTACCACACTAGACTGTGGCCTCAGACAAGTCTCATGGCTGCTCTAGGCTTGGAGATAAAGCTATCTTACCACAAACAAGTTGCATGAACTGAAACCTCGATGCAAAGGATCTAGCGCAGAGCCTGGAATATACTATGCTCAACCTCTCCTTTTCCGTTCCTGTCTCCAGATATTCTGGAATGTGCGGTGGTAGCTCTCAAATGTGGCCACGGCTCCTGCAGCCGGTGTCTGAGTGCTTTTTCTATGCAAACTCACAAGATCAATGTTGGAAATAGACGCTTGGTGCTGCAAAGAAAAATTGGCACTGAGACAAAGGATCTTTCAGCAACACAATTTTTACTTCTTGGACTGCAGGAAGGGTACTCTCGCTAGCCATCTTGCCACAAGAGTACAATGAACAAAAGCAAACAGACAAATTTATCCCTTACGCATTTGGGGTCGTCCTTACTGCTGTATCTGATCTCTTGGCTGGAGCCAGACCTCACAATCTAAACTAAAACCCAATTGGCTAACAACTTAAAAGTTTTCTAAACAGGTAAAAGCAATGGAGGGCTGGGACATGCCTGTGAGCACGTGAGCACATCCAGAACAGACATTTTGGTCAAAGTACAAAGACATAGAATGTACTATGTGCCTGTAAGCATAGCATGTCTAACAGCTATATAGAATAGAGCTTAACAAAGTTCTTAGCACACTTATTCTTTAGAAAGAAAGGAAACTTTAAAGAGGAACTTTTCTACTTCCCACAGTCACCCTGAAACTTCTTATCAGAACTTCTGAACCAGACCTCAGGGTAGTAGAGTAAGTCACAGTGACATTTAAAGAAGAAATAATGCCAATATCACACACACTATTTACCCCGTGGAGTCTATGCATTATTCCATTTCATTCCTGCACAACCCCAGACAATAGGAACTATTCTCCTGACTGATAGATTTGGAAACTGAGGTTCAGAGAGGTTAAACCGCTTGCCCAAGGTGACACAGACAGTAACTGGCTGAACTGAGATCAGATCTCAGTCTATCTGGCTCCGAGTCCTCGTCCTGTAATCATCATGGTACAGCAGTCAGGGGTTTCCCTGTATGAGGCATCTACTCACCGCCCCGTGATGGAACCTATTGTTTAAGGAACTCAGCCACACAAGGGAATCGGGGCAGAGGTGACCCCCATGAAGGAAGCCTTTTTGCAGGTAAGGAGACTGAACTGAGCTTTGGGGCCCGTGAGACACTGATTACAGTTGTTACCAGGCAGGCAACCTAGGAAGACGCCTGGAGCCTGGAGACATGATGTGAGTCAGAGCCTTGGACTTGCCTGCACACTCCTCATATTGCCCCAGCCTCAAGGAGGCTAGGGCAGATAGGAGCGGGGACAGCCCTAGCCCCTGGCCAACCGCTCTGAAGAGAAAAAGCTTCTTCATAAGCTGCAGTAAATCCTTAGGGTTAATTGCAGCCTGAACATTCATTTCAAAGGCCTCACTTCCTGAATCCCAGGAGCGTCCAGGAGAATGGGGACCAAGGTGGCCCGGCCCAGAAAAAGCAAGATACAGACGCTGTCTCAACCTGTGCTTTCTCAAGGAGAAAGAGGGCCCTCCCAGCAGGACAAGTGGGTGGCCCTTATGATCCTGGAGGGGCTGAGTGCAGGGGAAGGATGGCATAGGAGACTCCACCAAGAAGGCAGTGACCCTGGGCTTGGGCACCTACTCCCTGCCGGAGAACCCAGCTTGGCCCGGCTTCCGGAGCCCTCTGGTCTTCACCCTCAGTTTCTTGACCTCCACCTAAATCCAGCACTGCTCTCCGCGGGAAGGCAGGAGTGTGACTTCTTCGTAGTCTCATCTGGCCTGTCTCCTTGGAGAGTGGGAGCTCCCCAAGGGGAGGGCTGATGCAGGCCCCTTCTGGACCTCAGTTCCCGCAGTGGTCTCCCTGTACGCTTCCCCACTAAGTGTCTGATGGAGCATCGGCCCAACGTCGAGGCCAGTTCCTCCATTGGAGTTGCCCCCAACATACTGTGTGATCCTATGAAATGTGCTTAAGCTCTCTGAGCATCATCTTTCCTTTTAGACAGCAGGGAGATAATCCTGCCTTTGGGAGAATGAACTGAAGTAAATCACCCTGACCCCCCTAGACGGAAAGGAGGGAGCAGGAGAATTTCTTCCAACCCACAGGGCCCAGCACAGAGGCGGCGGCACCCTTAACCGCAGACCTGGTGTGCGCGCCCAAGTTCACCGGCAGGGGGCGCCAGGCCACCGCTCGGTGCTCGAGCCTTGCTTCGGGGAGCGGGGAGAGTCTGGTCTCAACAGGTCTTGCCTCTGGCACCGTGTGTCTCGCGGCCCAGAAAAGGCACCTTGTCTCCAGAGGTCTGAAGTCGCTGATTGTGTTTATTCAAAGCCAGCCACCGTTGCTCACCCGTCTGATTTCCTCTGGGTGTGTGTGGACGGGGATGCGTGTGACCGCGTCTGTGCACCGGGGACGGTGCTGCAGGCTTTATGCTGAGACAAGAGTGCGGCTTCTCCTGTCTGCCGGGTCCTGGGCTCCCGGCCGCGGCCGGCAGGGGCGGTGCTGATGCTGCAGGAGGATCAGGAGCCACTGCCTCGTGCTCAGCCCCGCGGGAGCCGCTCTGCGTGCCTGCAGCAGGGAGGGCCGCCGGGCAGACCGCCTCCTTGGCCTGTGGCCCCTGCAACAGACCCGCCTCTCCGGTGCTCCTGCTCGCCAAGTCATTGTGAGGGCGGACGGAGGAAGCGCTGCTTGCTTCTCTAGTCAGAGGAAAGGGGCCACGGGATTGTAAAACAGGCCTTCGGTTCTTGGACAAGAAGACAAAACCAAACCAAAAGCCTGGTGAGATCACTGTCTTACCCAGAGGCAAGTGATTGCTCAGGCCAAATCACCCAGCCTGGGCTCTGATACCTGCCGCGTCAGGTGGGGCCAGTGTGCGGGGGAAGGGGGCCACCATGGCCTCTGCCTGAGGGGGCAGTGTGTCCTCACTCCAAAAGACCAGTGTTTACAGGACAATACTCCCCAGGAGAGTCAGGCTGGTCTGAGAGGCAGCCTGTGGCCACACAGAGTGGAGAAGAGGGACTCAAACTATGAAACAGACAGGGGTCGGAGGCCCCTCCCATCTGACCCACCAGCCAGCAGCCCCTTTTTGCTTCCCCATTTTCCAGAGTCACCCTTTCTCTTTCTCTCTTTCTTTCTTTCTTTTTTGAGACGGAGTCTTACTTTGTTGCCCAGGCCGGAATGCAGTGGCGCCATCTCGGCTCACTGCAATCTCTGAGGAGGATCCAGAGATTCTCCTGCCTCAGCCTCCCCAGTAGCTGGGACTATGCACCACCACATGCAGCTAATTTTTGTATTTTTTAGTAGAGACGGGGTTTCGCCATATTGGCCAGGCTGGTCTCGAACTCCTGACCTTGTGATCTGCCCACCTTGGCCTCCCAAAATGCTGGGATTACAGGTGTGAGCCACTGGAATCGCCCTTTTCGTAGACACTGAAGGGTCACCATGTGATCATCCTTCCCAGGCTGAGGGTACAGACGGGAGCTGGCAGAGCAGGGAGGGTGCCGGGCAATTTCCACAGGGTCACCAGTCCTGGGAAAGGCTCCTGGGGTAGGTGGCCAGGGGTGGGGTGTGGGTAGGGGGCTGCCACAAAGGCTTCGAAGACCCTGAAAGAGGCAAGGCTTGCTGAGTCTTAAGAAGCCAGAGGAATCGTCTAATCAGGTGACAGTGCCTGTCCTCAAGGGGCCAGTGGGCCAGGCAGGCACCCACAGCAGCTGTGATAACTTCAGGCAGACCACAAGGCACTTTACAGTTTGTTATTTTACACACACTTATTCTGTGAGGTTGGTAGAAAAATGAAGCTCAGAGATGTTAGGTAACTTGTCCCAGGACACACAGCCAGGACTTGTGCCTGTATCTCCAGAGCTCTAGCCTGAACTGGCTCCTTAGGTACCCTCTGCTCCTACCAACTCCCTGAAGCAGAACCTTAGTTAGAGCAGCAGGGCCCATCTTGTTTTGACAGGTCTAGAACGTGCCTTTGTTTTATTTTTCAGGTGATTGGCATTGGTTAACATCTACAGGCCTGGCTCACTCAACCAAACACACAGGAGATGGATGGATAGGCAGACAGAATGCCACTGTGACTGCTTACAGTGAGCGCCAGTTTGTTTAGAAGGCTGGTGTCAGGAATTGGCTCAAGTCATCCACTCCCTCCTGGTGTTACCGGACAAATGCAGAACCAGAGCAAATGCAGCCAGCCTTCCTTGAAGGATTTCTCAATCTGTCAGACTGGGCTACAGAAATGCATGATGTGGTTGGGCACAGTGGCTCATGCCTGTAATCCCAGCACTTTGGGAGACCGAGGGGGGTGGATCACAAAGTCGAGAGTTCGAGACCAGCCTGACCAATATGAAGAAACCCCATGTCTACTAAAAATACAAAAAATTTTGTGTGGTGGCGGGCACCTGTAATCCCAGCTACTCAGGAGGCTGAGGCAGGAGAATCGCTTGAACACAGGAGGCGGAGGTTGCAGTGAGCCGAGATCGCACCACTGTACTCCAGCCTGGACAACAGAGCAAGACTCCTTCTAAAAAAAAAAAAAAAATAGAAAAAAGAAAGAAAAAACAGAAATGTGTGACGTGCTGGGAAGCGTCAGGGAAAGGGTGGCTCAGGATTGACCTGGGTTGTAATCATGGTTCTATCTTTTTTTTTTTTTAAGACAGGGTTTCACCATGTTGGTCAGGCTGATCTTGAACTCCCAACCTCAGGTGATCCGCCCGCCTTGGCCTCCAAAGTGCTTGGATTACAGGCGTGAGCCACCATGCCCAGCTGGCTCTACCAGTTCTTAATGACATGTCCTTGTTAGGTCGTTCAAGCCTCAGCCTCTTCATCTGATACATGGAGATGATGCATAGAACAACCCAGAGAGCTTCTGGAAGGAGCATAGAGCTGATGTGCGGTGCAGGGACTGGGACCAGGCAGATAAACAGTAGCTCTTCTATTTCTGGGAAGCTGGGCAACTTCCCTGTCTACAGAAGGCGTATTTACAACAACCACTCTCTGAAAGCCATTATTCCTCACCCCAGTCAGCACTGGGTCTTCTCACAAACCCTCGCTATTCCCTGAGCCCTTGTCTACCATAGTGTCTCTCCAGTCAGGCAAGTGCCAAATAATTCACTGGGCTACCGTTTTATTTAGTGACATTCTTGTTTCTTTTTCTTTTCTTTTCTTTTTTTTTTTTTTAAGAAAGAGTCTGGCTGTCGCCCATGCTGGAGTGCAGTAGCATGACCTTAACTCACTGCAACCTCCACCTCCTGGGACTACAGGTACATGCCATCATTCCTGGCTAATTTTTGTATTATTTGTAGAGAGGGGGGTCTCACTATATTGCCCAGGCTGGTCTCTCAAACTCCTGGGCTCAAGTGATCTACCCGCCTTGGCCTCCCAAAGTGCTGGGATTACAGGCGTGAACGCCATGCCCGGCCAATTTAGTGCCATTCTTACCCTAAGGTTGCACAGCGCTCAACTTGAAGGAGATGTTTTCTGGTTCTTGGAGTGGATTTGAAGATACTAAATTTCACTTCCCTCAGCCACATGCCTTCCCTGAGTGACAGGTTTCCCAGGTAACAGGTTTCCAAGTCTGGGGAAGCTGGGACGACAGCCTGGTCCTGCCACTTGCCACAGTGTGTGACCTCAGGCATGTTCTGGAACCCCAGATTCTTTATGTGTCAGTCAGGGGACATTCAACCAGGGGGTTGGGAGAGGATTACACTTGAAATGTGTGAAGTGTCAAACACCTGGCCCAGTGTGAGGAGGGACTCAATAAGTGATCATTGTCCCGGAGTCATGAAACAGATGCTGGGTTTCATAAGTTTCAAATTTAGAGACTTTACCCATGGGAAGGAAAGATCAACTTCACAAACAGTGCTATGGGGAGATTTTCCCTGGGCATTGGAACCAGGTTGGCTGAGTGCCTCTGCTCCTTGCCCTCAGCTCTGTGTCCCTGATCCTGCTGGTATGAGCCCACCCATAGAGAGGCGGGAGACCAAGGAGGATGCTCCTGGGGTGATCTGCTACCCCCATTCCCCCCAGACTGGTTTCTTACCTGGAGACCTGAGGGACCAAGGAACTGAGGCTGGAGCTGCCCAGAGGAATCTGAAGATTTGGGGTTGGTGGGTGGAGAAGACAGGGTGGGGTGCCACTTGGGCCAGGAGGATGGAAGCCTTTTGGAAGAGCCTTTCTTCCCCCAATGCCTTCCCCCCACAATCTCTACTCCACCCACATTCTCTACACAACCCTCTGAAGCAGACAGGCAGCCCCCATACAGGTCTTCTTGAAGACACCCCAGTTCAGGCTTATCCTCCAAGAAAGCACACACCTAAGAAAGCCAACTCCTACCTCTACTCTGGTTGGAAGCCTGCTGTGGGTGATGCAAACTCGAGCCAGCCTAGAGCAGGTAGGACATCGGGATGCCCTGACCTGGGCTGCACACACAGCTCACAGAGGCCTCCACAGCTGGCCTTTCAGTCCCTGCTCATCACTGTCCTGTGGGTTATCCCATTTTACAGACTAGGAAGCTGGTCCCAGAAGGGAAGGGGCCTGCTGAGGTCACACAGCCTATCCTTCACGCTAGAGTACCAGGAGAGCAGGACTCGCTGTCTCCCAGGTTGGCCCCTTGATGAGCCAAGGGCCCAGGAGGGTGTTTGGCTGGCTCAAGTGCTCAGCTCAGCTTCCTGGTGAGATGTGCCAAGTCCTAGTACTTTGGAAGGGTGGGAGACAGCTGGTGCCTGGAAACAGCACCCTGGCCATCCCCCACCCAGTCCCTGGCTTGCTGGACAGGGCTCAGACTCATGAAGAGCTACTGGAAGCCTGGGCTCCCCATTGGCTAGGAACAGAAGGGTTAGGAAGGGCTTGGGGAGGCGCCTGCCCTCAGTGCTTGCCCGTGGGAGTCTGGGGTTTCCCACTGTTTCCTTGTCCCTCTGGGTTTTTGTGCTACTTTGTTTTTGAGTTTCTTTTGGTTTTTCTCCAGGGCTGACAAGAAAAGGAGAGATAGTGGTATACATTTCTGAGCTGGGAATCTGGAAGGGGAACTGAGCTAGACTCTGATGTGTATCACATTAATCATGTAACATTTTTCACAGGCCTGCCCTTACTGTGCCTTTGAAAATTGTCATGGTTAGCCAAGGTGGGTGGATCACCTGAGGTCAGGAGTTCGAGACCATGCTGGCCAACATGGTGAAACCCCATCTCTACTAAAAATACAAAAATTAGCGGGGTCGTGGTGGCGAGCACCTGTAATCCCAGCTACTCGGGAGGCTGAGGCAGGAGAATCGCTTGAACCTGGGAAGTGGAGGCTGCAGTGAGCCACTGCACTCCAGCCTGGGTGACAGAGTGAGATTCTGTCTCACAAAAAGAAAGAAAATTGTTATGATTTGATCCCATACGCGGTGGCCCCATCTCTGTCTCTGTCTGTCTGCCTCTGCCCATTTCCTGTTTCTGTCTTTGTGTGTGTGTGTGTGTGTGTGTGTGTGTGTGTGTGTGTGTACAGGTAGATATATGTATATATATTCTGTCTTTCTCTGTCACTGTCTCTCCCCCGACTAATCTGATCTGAAGGATCGCAGAGCTGGATGGGACAAGGGTCACCATCTCATCCATTCACAGCTTTTGACCAAGATGGTCTGTGAACCACTGGATGTGGGTTAGGTTTTGAAACAAACTTCCCCTTCCCGCCCACTGGGGCGTCAGTTCATGCTCAGCTTGGGTTTAACAGTCTCTGTATTTCCTCCTTGGGCCAAACTCTCACCCTTCCTGCTGCCGTTTGGACACTGGCTTTGGTATCCGGGGAGTAATGATAAGGCAGAGGCCACAGTCCTGACCCCCACCCAGCCTTGCCTGCTGCGCAGTGAAACCAGTGCTTGCTGGGGCGGTCCCGGCCAGGAGAGAAGAGGAGGGACAGAGGCAGTTGGGGCGTGTGCGCAGGATGCCGCGGGGGCCGGGGGGAGACTGCAGCCAAGTGCTGCGTCTCAGGCTATTTATAGACGGACACACAGAGACACGCACGCAGGGGCAGAGAGTACTGTTTGTTTCCTGGAAACGTGGACTGTTCTCTGTCCTACCAGATTTCCCAGGGAGCGTCGTACTGAAATAGGGAAAACTGCCTGGTGTCCGCCCTCCACGTGAGGAGAGATCTGATTGGCTCCACTCCGCCTTGGTACCGGCAAGGACTGCCCCTGGCATGGGGAAGAAAACCCTTCCCGGGCGTTGCTGACTGCCCTGCTCACTTCTCTATCTCTCGCCTCCCAGGCCTCCTCGCGCTACTCCCACAGCAAAACACTGCACCAGTGCTTCCCACTCTCGGGGCCTCGCCTCTGCACCTCCCTGGCCTTTGCACACACAGCTCCGTCTGCCAGGAATGCTTTTCCATCCATTCCTATTCTTCTGGCAAAGCTCTACCCTACCTGTCACGCCTCACCTCTTCTGAGGAGTCTTTTCTCACCTCTCCTCTGAGAGCTTAGGACTTTGCACGGTTATCTCGCTGCTGTTATTTATATTTACATCCATCTCCTCCTCCAAACCATAAATTCCTCAAAGTCAAGGACTTCCTCTTACTCATCTTTGCATCCTCAACATGTAGACCAGTACCTGAACCAGAGCTGATGAGCAATGGAGAATTGTTCAGTGAATGGATGACATTTTCACAGTGTAGCTGCTGAGAGCTCAAGGTCTGTGTTCAGTGGAAGATTTGGTTTAAATACCAGCTCTTTGTGAACTTAACCTGGAATTAGAAATAAATAAATAAGTACATGCCAGCTCAGCCTCTTGCTAGCTACGAGATTTTTCCAGTTACTTGGCCTCACTAAGTGATTCCGCCTCTATAAAGTGGACTATAACAATAGAACCTTGCTTATGTGATTAATGTAAAATTTTAATGACATTGCACACTCACATAGTGCCTGGCTCACGTGTAAGTTTTTCTCACAACCCGCATTTTGTCTTTCAGCAAATCTGTAGGTTCCTCCTTTAAAATGTCCAGTGTGTTCTTACCTTCCAACTGCCAACAACCCAGTCCAAACCACCACCATTTCCCACTGATACCCTGCCTCAGTTATTTCCAGCACAGCTGTCAGAACAGTCTCTTAAAAATATGTCACATCAGCTGGGCATGGTGGCTCACTCCTGTAATCCCAGCACTTTGGGAGGCCGAGGCAGGCAGATCACAAGGTCAGGAGTTGGAGACCAGCCTGACTAACATGGTGAAACCCTATCTCTACTGAAAATACAAAAATTAGCCGGGCTTAGTGGTGGACGCCTGTAGTCCCAGCTGCTTGGGAGGCTGAGGCAGGAGAATGGCTTGAACTCAGTAGGTAGCAGTTGCAGTGAGCCGAGATCGCACCATTGCACTCCAGCCTGGGTGACAGAGTGAGACTCCATCTCAAAAAAAGTATATATGTCACATTATGGCAGACTCCTCTGCTAAAATTCTCAGCCCTTCCTCTTTCACTCAGAGTAAAAGCCCAGGTCTTCATCATCCTTATCACAGCCTATGAGGCCCTTTAGGATGGTGTCCCCTGCCACCTCCGAATCCACCTCCTTGTTTTCTCCCCTGCTTTCCTGGCTCCGGCCTTACACCATTCTGCCCCAGTGCCTTTCCATGTGCCATTTCCTCAGATTGGAATTCTATTCCTTCAGAATTCTCATGCCTCCTTCAAAGGCTACTTTCTTTATGAGGCCTTCCCTAACTGTCCAATCTAAACTTTCAATGATACGCTTTTCAATGATATGCTCACTCTTAGCACTTTCTCTCTCTCTTTTAATTTTTTAAAAATTTCATTGAGATGGAGTCTCGCTCTTGTTGCCCAGGCTGGAGTACAGTGGTGTGATCTCACCTTACTGTAGCCTCTGATTCCTGGGTTCAAGTGATTCTCCTGCCTCAGCCTCCCAAGTAGCTGCGACTACAGGCATGTGCCACCAATGGGGCCCAGCTAGTTTTTGTACTTTTAGTAGAGATAAGGTTTCACATGTTGGTCAGGCTTGAACTCCTGACGTCAAGCACTCCACCCACCTCGGCCTCCCCCGAGTGCTTCTTACAGGTTTGAGCCACTGCGCCAGGCCTCACTGTTGGTACCTTCTGTCCCACTTTGCTGCTGGATTATTTCACGTTAGCCTTTATCTTAATAGTAACATATATTTTGGTTATTTCCTTACTTACCATCTGTCTTCCCTAGTAGAATATAAACTTCAAGGGAGCAGGGATTTTTGCTTGTTATGTTCGTCGTCATATTCCTAGCATCTAGAACAGTCTGGCATGAATAAGTACTCAGTAAATACTTTGTTGAATAAGTGGATCAGATCTGGGAAGTTTTGCTAGAGTATATTTCCCGCTGTTTACAAGAGCTTGGTGCCTTGAGACTGTGAAGACGAGAGCTGATATTGATGTAAAATATGATAACGCAGTACCCCAGAGATCTGGGTGGGGCTCGGCCACTCCTCCTTGCCCCTGGGCAGCCAGAACTGACTCAGGAGGCAGAATCCCAGACCCTGCTTCTGCCACAGACTGGATTTTCCCCTCCTTCCAGCCCAGCCCAGTGGCCTCCAGTAGAGGGTTTGGCTTGGGTGTTGGTATCAGTATTACAGATTTCTACCTGGGGGTGAAGGCTGGAGGCTGAGTGCAGGAGATGGTCACTTGGAGACTGGTGGAGCCCAGGGGCGGAATGAGTTCAGCTGCTCACATAGATGTTGATGTTTCCTCAGGAGGTAGTAGGAATTTAGAGTGCAGAGAAAGGCCCTGAGCCTTGCAGGGCAAGCTCTTCAGTCAGTGAGGAGTGGCCAGGAGGGCCCGTGATGATGCGATGGTGGCTAAATGAACTTCAGAGAAGGGCGTGAGGAATGACGGCAGGGAAGGGCTGACACAGCCAAGGAGCACCGGTCCCTGCCTCATCCTGACGGGTGTTGGGTAAGGCAGAAAAACAGGCTTCTCTTGACACAGTCAGTTTCAGGCAATGCCAGGAGATGGAGAAGATGCGTGGAGGGGGTGAGGATATAGGCGACTTTTCTGGGCCCGAAGGGGGCTCAGTGAAAGGGTTTGGAAAGGAGGGTGGTGGGAGTTGGGCTAGCACAGAGCATGCCCACAGAGGAATGGGGATGAGAATATGTGCCCTTCGGACAGTGACCAGCAGCCTAGGAGGGAGTGAGGAGTTTAGTCTTGGCTGGGCCTTGGAGATGGCAACCAAGCCCAGGGTTCCAGAAGAGAGGTCCAGCAACTGAGACATGAGACCCAGAGGGCTGGGCAGGCAGAGAAAGACAATCTCCAGGGAACTGCCACTTATGCTCTCAGGGGCCAGCCACTGCCTTGATGACTGCAGAGTGGTGTCCGTGTCTTGGAGGGACAGGGCCTCCGGGATCCTGGACGCAGGCTGTGTGCTGCCCTAACTCATCTCTTCATCCTCTCCACTATTCTGTATCACGTTGGCCCACACAGGCCCACTCTCCTGCTGCTGGGAGGGAGGGGCTGGAAAGTGTTAGGAAATCATCAAGCTTGTAACTAAAGCTGACTCTATGCCAGGCCCCATCTGGGGAAGGAATGTGCTCCCCAAAGGGCAAGTATTCCCCTGAGGGTTGCTTTCAGCTGCTGCCCTACTAACCCACGAGTGTCTGTGGGAAGAGGAATGATCTGGGCTTCTCATCCTCCTTTGCCAGACTGGCTCTGTGATCGGGGAAGGGTGAAGGCAAGAAGGACGGCTGTGGGTACAGGAGAGAGGGTGAATAGGGGATGGGATGGGAGCTGGATGGGGTGAGAGACGTGGACAGATGGCCAGCCCAGTATTTGGCTGGAAAGGTCCCTAGTGATGTGTTTTTGCTTCTGCGACTCCCTGGGTGTATCAGGAGCAAAAGGATGGGAACGATCTGCTAAAAGTCTGTTATCCTGGAGGCCACCCAAGAATGTGACCTCCCACACCTTCTCCCTCTAGGCCTTCTCCTATGGTATAAGAAGGTGTGACTGAAAGTGCCGGAAACTCACAGGGGAACACATGGACTTGGGACAGAAACAGATCTGAAGCCGAATTTATTGCCTCTTTCCCAAATTTAGAAGACAGACATGTTGTAAATGCTCCTCATCCTCACTCCCAGGGGCCCAGGATAAACTCCCTTTATCTCCAGACGAAAAACAAGAGAAGAGGCCCTGAATGTATTGGAGCTTCTCCAGATGTTGTTTTGGCAGAGCCGTAATGGGGCTGGGCCTCCTGGGGTTGAGTGTCTGGGGCAAGCAGGAAGCTGGCATCACAGCTGTGACAGCCAGAGGCCACCCGGGGAGAGGGGGCTGAAGTGTGGAGGAAGACAGATTCAGAAAGGAGGACATGACAAAGAGTCTAAAGAAGAGATACTGCAGCTTCTCACCTCCAGCCTCCTGGCGCTGGGCCTGAGATATTTCTGTACTACACCATGGGCTCAGGTCCAGGGGAGGCAAGCACTTTTCCAACCATGTGATTTGAAGGAAGGAGCCAGGAGAAAGGGAGAGACAGTTGGACCTCCCTGAGCCTCAGTTTGCTTAGATGTAACAAAAGAAGGGCTAGGAGACCCACTCTGCCTTTTAATCTGTCACCTGTGGGCCACACTCACGGCTCCTTCGGCCCTAGTGGAATATGTGATCACCTGCCAGCAAGAGAGGATTTTCCAGATTAGGTGACAGATATCCTGGAGGCCTACTTCCTGAGTTGATCCCATATCCAATTACTGGCCCAGTCCTGTCAATCATCCTTTTGAAATACCTTCTACTCAGCATCACCGAAGCCACTAACCATTAGATCGTTCTTGGATAGTTTCAACAGTTCCCCAAGTGGTCTCTTTGCCTGAAGTGCTTCCCTTCCTGACCTTTCCTCAGTCCATACTCTGCTGTTAGAGCTCCTCCTAAACTTCAGGTCTGTCTTGTTCTTTCATACTTAAAAGCTTTGAAGGCTCCCTGCAGTTGAAAGTTTAATTCTTGATTTGGCTTTCAAGGCCTTTACAATCTGGCCCAACCTCTAAGCTCAATTAACCCATTCTCAGTGTTTTTCAAATACATACTTTGCACTTTCATACCATTGTGCCTTTGTAGTTTTTTTATTTGTTTGTTTGCTTTTGAGACAGAGTTTTGCTCTTATTGCCCAAGCTGGAATGCAATGGTGCCATCTCAGCTCACCGCAACCTCTGCCTCCCGGGTTCAAGTGATTCTCTTGCCTCAACCTCCTGAGTAGCTGGGATTACAGGCATGCCACACCACACCCAGCTAATTTTGTATTTTTAGTAGAAACAGGGTTTCTCCATGTTGGTCAGGCTGGTCTCAAACTCCTTGGCCTCAGGTGATCTGCCCGCCTCGGCCTCCTAAAATGCTAGGATTACAGGCGTGAGCCACCATGCCCAGTCTTTTTTTGTTTTGATATACAGTTTTGCTCTTGTTGCCCAGGCTGTGTAAGCCACCACGCCCAGCACTTTCTTTTTTTCACTCTTGCTGCCCGAGCTGGAGTGCAATGGTGTAATCTCAGCTCACTGCAACTTCTGCTTCCCAGGTTCGAGCGATTCTCCTGCCTCTGCCTCCTGAGTAGCTGGGATTACAGGCGCCTGCCACCAGGCCTGGCTAATTTTTTGTATTTTTAGTAGAGATGGGGTTTCCCATGCTGGCCAGGCTGGTCACAAACTTCTGAGCTCAGGTGATCCAACCGCCGAGGCCTCCAAAAGTGCTGGGATTACAGGTGTGAGCCACTGTGCCCAATGTAGTTTTAACAGTGAAGTCTTGTAGTTTTAACAGTGAGGTCTTGCCATGTTGCCCAGGCTCTGGAGCGCCATGGTTATTCACAGGCATGATCATAGCACACTACAGCATCAAACTCCTCACCTCAAGGGATCATCCTGCCTCAGCCTTCAGAATAGCAGAGTGCCCAGCTCATTGTACCTTTACTCATGTTATTTGCTTTGCCAGAAATTCTCTCTGTTCAATTCTTTGCCCATCAAAAAGCCTACTCATTACTCAAGACTGGCTTCTATATTATCCCCTGTGTGAAGCCTTCCTGGACTCACCATCACTCCATCTCCCTTTTGGAACTAATCACTTCCTCCTCTATGCACTCAAAAAACTTTTATATATATAGTGTAACAGTTCATTGTGTAGATTTGTGAGATTGTGATTTCTGGAAGGCAGACACTGGTTGTATATTTATATTTCAGTGTCTCGCACATACTTTGGCCCCCAGCACACAGTAGGTACTCAGTGAAGCTTTATTAAATTTGGTTGAATTAATTCTCTCCATGCAAGTGATACCGAAGGAGCAAAAACATTATTCTTCCCATATTATTGAAGAAAAAAGTAAGACACATACAGGACAATGGACATGTCAGAAACGTCTCTAAAAAGGGGTCTGGGGTGTTAGGGTGAGAGTGGGCTAGGGAAGGGTGGGAAAATATCCTACTTCCTCCATTCCTTCCACTGAGAATGAGGTTGGGGAGGAAGAGTGGAGAGGACTCTTTATTTAGATTAAGAATGGGTGGTCTGAGCTGCTTGTTATGATATATAAATCTTTTTCTTTTTCTTTTTTCTTTTTGAGACAGGATCTCACTCTGTTTCCCAGGCTGAAGTATAGTGGTGCAGTCTTGGCTCACGGCGACCTCCATCTCCTGGGTTCAAGCGATTCTCCTGCCTTGGCTTCCCAAGTTGCTGGGATTACAGTTGTGTGCCACAACGATTGGCTAATTTTTGTATTTTTAGTAGAGATGGGGTTTCACCATGTTGGCCCGGCTGGTCTCGAACTTCTGACCTCAAGTGATCTGCCCACCTTGGCATCCCAGAGTTCTGGATTATAGGCACCTGGCCTCATATCAGTCTTGTTCTGATGATGGCTGACCCGGATGGCATATATTATGCTTTTTTATTCTGGTGTCCCCATATGGGCTAATTAAGCTTTAGAACTGACATATATGTTCTAGTGTGGTGGGCAGAGCACATCCCTTGCAGCCGCACTGCCTAGGTTCAAATCCTAGCTGTGCTGTCTTAGGCAAGTTATTGAAGCTCTCTGTGCCTTAATTTCTTTATCTGAAAAATGAGATTAATAGTAATTCTTACCTCTTAGAGTTGTTGGGAGAATCAAATGAGTTTACAGTACTTAGAATAGCGTCTGACACATAATAGTGGTCACTACATGTTAACTATTATTACTCATAATTTATACTTTGCTTACTTCGGAGAAAAATTTGAGATAGCTTAAAATATTAAACCACATAGAGAAGAGGATAATTATATGTGTGTATTTTTTTTAGAGAATTTCTAAGTCTCATATGTGTGTATTCATATTGTATTAAAGATCAGAAACTAATTGGTAGTAGGAGGGAGAAAGAGAAAGACAGGTTTTTACCAATTTGTTTGAATCAGTTACTTCTTTGACACCTAAATTTATGTTTGAACTTCCAGGAAGCCAAGGTAAAAAGGGAAATACACGCATTATATGGTTTTTCATTGTGAAATATAAGAAAGCATTCAGGTTATCCCATTAAAACTCCCTTTCTAGCACCCTACATTTACACATTCCTCAAGAAGAAATTTATGATATGAATCCCTATGTTGGAATATTGGAGCCAAGGAATCTGCAGTTTTTTTCAGTTGGCTTTTTGTATCTTCCTCAATTGGGCTACCTTTAATAAGAGTTCATAACAACAACAGACGTAATCAGGATATTGGCTGGGATAGTAACAATCAATATCATCTCTGCATTCTTTCTATTCTTATCTCAGAGTTTCCCTTCTTCTCTCTTAGCTCAGGAACTCTCTGAGGTCCAGGGTTGAGCCTCGCTGGGTCAAATAATCAGGTGGTTCCAGGTGGTTTTAGCTGCCTCCCCGCAACATTAGAGTTGTGTGGAATCAAGGTGGAACCCATGGCAAAAACTCATGAGGTGAACGGAGACAGGAAGTTGTGAGATAAGTCTAAGAGGGCTTTGAGAAGACTGAGCTTCCAAATTTGGAACAGAATGATTATCTCAGTGGGAATGGGTAAGTTCCTAGAAAGATAACAACTCTCAGCTGGGTGCGGTGTCTCACGCGTGTAATCCTAGCACTTTGGGAGGCTGAGGTGGACGGATCACGAGGTCAGGAGTTCGAGAGCTGCCTGGCCAATATGGTGAAACCACATCTCTACTAAAAATACAAAAAATTAGCTGGGCATGGTGGCGGGTGCCTGCAATCCCAGCTACTCAGGAGGCAGAGGCAGGAGAATTGCTTGAACCCAGGAGGCAGAGGTTGCAGTGAGCAGAGACCACACCACTGCACTCCAGCCTGGGCGACAGTGCAAGACTCCGACTTAGAGGGTGAGGAGGGAAGAAAACAACTCTTTGTCCTCTACCTTTTGAATTCAGAGGGATCTATTGTAAGTCAATATCCTTATGTAAAAACATTGCATAAGTCCAGAAAGACCACCACCACCACCACCACCACGATCCTCCAGGCCGATCTGCTAGGCTTGAAAAAAGTGGCTCTTTGCCTGAGAACTTACACACTCAGAAGTTTTGGACCTATCTCATTGAATTCTTAGACAGGTTCAGAGATGTGGGTGGGGGTTAGAGCTGAATTACTCCGCAGAAGAAAACAAGAGGAATCTATATTTTTATTCCTGGGAGAGAGGAGCAAGAAAGAGGGGCTTGAGTAACCCACAAATGGTGTTGGGAAGGCCTGGAGCCAGCGTTAGAGAGGAAGCTGAGGGAAGTTTAAGAACAGAAATGCCCACCTCTCTCCCTTTTTAGCTGTTTACATTTTTGTGAAATTAATCCCCTCTGGGGAACCCAACCTTCACCAAACCCCATGATGCACATACAGACCTTGTAAGGAGTTCATATGAAGAAACAAGAGACAGGGCTGACATGGCCCATATCCGTGAGGGCACTCATGGGTCAGCAGGATGATTCCCAAATGGAATTGACTTGAGATCTCAAAGCCAGAGGTACTGATGAGAAGGAATGTCTCCCCCACCCTCCATCCCCACTTCCAGGGGAATTTGGAATATTTTGAGGAAGACTATTGGGTCACTCATTGATCATCAAATAAAATATACAACCGGGATCCCCTGTGGCTCCGGCCAGTTGTCCTGGCATTTGAGGAGGCGAGGCTACGTGTTCGAAGCCAGCCTGGGCAACCTAAGAACCTCTCACTCATTTAAAAAACAAAATACATTGAACAAATCTATGAGCAGTTGGCTATAGTTTTCCAACAGCTTACCCACTGGGAGCATGGAATTAGGTGTTACCTTCACATGTCTGACGTTTAATGAGATAATGAGGACAACCTTCTCCAAAGGGAGGGCTCCTGCCTACCCACTGTGCAGTCTACTTCTCAGCAACCTAACACAATCCTCCCTAAGAGGGGGTTCCACGGGGCTCATTGAAGCCAGTGAGTGGGGAAGAGAAATGCTGCAGAAATTTACTATGTGTGGCTGGCCCTCTGGCTCACTGCCATTTATGTATGGGTCACAAATCAGTCACTGGACCTCATGATCTGAATACCTTTTGTCCTCTTTGTCCTAGAGTGATCAAAGGAAGGAGATTTAGTCCCCACCCTCAGAAGTGGAGAGTGTGGGCTTTTCATTCTGATTGGAAAGAAGTGATTCCTGCCCTCAGGATGCTCTGAGTTCCCAAGGGACGCTTCCACACCGAGAACACAGATGCAAAGCTGCCAGCAGATAGGCAAATCTGGGTAGAACTGCACTGCACAAACACCATTCACAATTAACCAAGCAGTTGGAGTGAAGGTGCAGCAGGAAATAGCTTGTTGGGCCTGGGAATTTCGAGCTGAGCTGGATTTGGAAGGCGAGAGTTCTTGCAGTCACAGAAAGCAGTCATGTCCTGCACAGTGTCCAGTACTGAGTGAGGCGTCCGCACAATGACCGCTCACCCGCGGTTCCCCTCCCTGCTGGAAGGGTAACTCAGGTGTGCTCACAACCTGAATACTAACAGAGGCCCCAAACAGCCCGCCACAGTGCACACAAGAGGCAAACTCTGGATGACTTTATTTACGGAGATGAAGCTTTTCAACACAGTCAAAGGGCATTCTCAGAGCACACAGGTGTGGCCCGGGAGAGGCAGGTTCTGGAGGGGGCACCTGAACAAGTTCCTCTTCCCTGGCACCAAGTGACCACCTGTAAGTCTGAATAGCACTTCACAGCTTGCAAAGCTGTTTTACACCAAGCAGAACGCTCATCTATCCTTACAAGGCTGGAGGCCAATACCCTCTATATTTTATGGAGAAGAAAGCTGGGGCCTGAAGGAATTATAAGACAATTTTAAGGCCACACGGCAGAGGCCAGAATGTCCTTTCTACCACCCGACACTGGCCTAGCATCACCGCCTTCGGGTCCTGGACTTTGGGATGCAGAGCATTCAGGGACTGTCAGCGTGCATCTATGAAACGCCACCGGGTCATCTGCATTTCGATCTAGCTCTGCACATTTCAGAAGAAACCCAAAGAGGGAGGAGGCAGAGAGAGTGTGTCTGGGAAGGCCGCCCGCCTGGGCTCTGGATCTCAGGAGGACAGGGGGAAGCCCGCGTCCTTTTTCCAAACGCGGGTCACCTTTGCCCCGGCCCGGGCATTGTTTGGGAGAGGAGAGCCTGGCCCTTGATAGCTGGCAGCGTGGCCCTCCCCGCGCGCGCCCCGGCCCCACCGGCCCCTCCGGAGTCTGTGCCCATATAAGGGAAGCACTTCCAGGCGGCCGAGGTAGAGGCTGTGACGCCCCTGGTCCACGTCAGCGGCCGGCGGGAGGCGCGAAAGCACGGCAGAAAAACAAGTGACGCGACGCGGAAGGGAGGAGTGGAAGGGAGGAGTGGGGCGGCGAGGGGCGGCGAGGGGCGGGCGGCGGGAGGGAGCAGCTGCGCCTGCCTGCCGAGTTAACCCCTGCCCAGGCGGCGGGAGCCGCCAAGGACAGAGCGCGGCCAGCCAAGGTCGTGGGGTGTCTGCGCTTCTGTGTGAATGGGGGCGCGGAGCGGGGAAGCCGGGGGCTGGGGGCCGCGCTGGTGACACCTGCCTGAGCACCCCTGTCCTGGGGTGGGCGCAGGTATTTGTGTTCTGGAAGATCTGCTCTTTGGGCGTCCAGGTGTGTTTCAACACTTGCGCATTTTGCCTGGTGGTGTCAAGGACGCACAGGGACAGCAGCGGTGTGTATTTTTACTACAGAGCCTAGGGATTTTGCCATGGGGTGTTTAAAGACAATCAGGTCCCTTGAAACTCAATCTCTTCTGTCCTGAAACAAGCAAACAAAAAGAACAACTGGCATCTGTGCTTCCAGAGACCCCGGAAAGTCTCAGGAGAGACGCTGCTATAAGGGGACTGGTTTCTCATTAGCCAAGTGGCCTCCCTACTCTTTCCTCAGACCAGGCAATAAAAAGGTATGGCCTAGGCGCTGACGGAGAAGCAGCCTGAAAGAGGAGGGTTTCCGGAGGCTCCCTGCCAGGCAGAGGCCAAGAAAGAAACAGAAAAGAAGAGCAGCTGCAATGAGAACTCAGGGCTCATCACGGAGCCTTCGTTGTCTGGGGGCAGGTTGGGGAGGCGCTCTGATTTCTGAGTCCAGCTGTGTGCTCAGATAAAGCCTGTTGGAGTGCTGTTCTCAGAGGCCTGCCACGTCTGGCCTGAAATTGTGTGTGCGCGTGCCTGCCTGTGGTGGGCTGGGAAGTAACTTGGCTAGCTCAGCCTCCGGGAAAGTCCCCAGGGCCTCCCAACCATCCCTTCACACCCACAGTGCTCAGCCACCCACATTCACTGCTCTAAAACCTACTTCCTCTCTCCTTCCCCTGGCCCAGTCTCTTCCTGGTAGAGAGTTGTCTGGGTGGAAAACTCACCCCATCCCCAAGCTCTGGGTGCTGTGAGAGAGTGGGAGTCTGGGGCATGAAAAGAGACAGTGGCCCTCTTGGCAGGGCATTGGCCGAGGATGTGGCAAGTTTGCCTTGGCTGTGAGCACAGTCCCTGTCCCTGAAGCTTACCCTTGGGGTGGCTGGTGAACATGGTTTTATGCCTGGGAATTTTAAAGGCTGCTGGAGGGGCCTTCCTTCCTCAGGAGCCAGTGTCCTAGGACTGGAAGATACCCAAGGCGTTGGAGAATGAAAACAATGGCGCAATGTTTGTGTTTCTGCCTAGACAGTGCTGCATGGTGGTCATGGCTGTGGGCTTTGGGGTCAGATGGGACTTCAGCTCTGCCCCTTGCTGGTAGGTCTTCTGGCAAGTTCCTGACTTCTTGGATCCTCAATTTCCTTGTTTGGAAAATAGAAGTAAAAGTATTAATCATACTGATTCGTTGTTGTTGTTGTTGTTGTTGTTTGAGGCAGGGTCTCACTCTGTCACCCCACCCAGGCTGGAGTGCTGTGGCATGACCTCTCACTGCAGTCTTGACCTCCTGGGCTCAAGGGATTCTCCCACCTCAACCTCTGGAGTAGCTGGGACCACAGGCATGCACCACCATGTCTGGCTGATATTTTTGGTATTTTTTGTAGAGATGGGGTTTTGCCACGTTGCCCAGGCTGGTCTCAAACTCCTGAGCTCAACCAATCCATCTACCCCAGCCTCCCAAAGTGCTGGAATTATTGGCATGAGCCACCGTGCCTGGCCTGTACTGTTCTTTTGAGGATGTAAAGAGATCACATTTATCAAGCATTCTGCACATATGTTCACTCCTTTCACAATATTTGCGCAGCCGGAACATAGTAAACACATTAAATAGTAACTTTTATTACTATTAGCAGTGGTAGTAGTGTCATAAAAGTCCTGTCGGACACCACATGGAGAGTTAGCTGGAGTCACCAGGTGTTCAACGTTTGCCTTTGGAAGTCCCCTGCCCCTCACCTTTCTTTGAGGTCACTATGGTACCTCATCAACTCCAGCACCTCCTCCACCATCCTGACCCCAGCCTGGCCTGGAAGAAAAAGCTATGGGCATAGAAGCACAGGACCGAGGCTTCCACCCCAGCTCTGTCCTGCCCTGGGCCACTCAGCACTTCTGAGCCTCAGTTTTCTTATCACTGAAATGGAGAGAGGACTTTCTGGCTGGCTTATTTATTGTGAGAGTCAAGAGAATAAATATTTGTGAAAATACTTTGAAAACAGCCCCCACCTATCAGTTCTCCACCAGGAGAATTCTCCCTTCTCATCCTCAGCACCAGCTCCTACCCCACACCACCCCTTTAAGTCTCTCTCTGTAGATTTTCATGGCTTTGAGCATTTTGTTCACAGCTCTGTTGACAGTGTCCCCTTGACTTCAGAATTCTGGAGGTGGCTGAATTCCGAATTCCCTATGGACACCTCCTCAGGGCAGGGAATATGCCTTATTCATTCATCCTGTGATTCTCTTGCCAGACCCAAGAAGGGCATGTCGTAGGAGTTCAGTCCACACTGATTTATTTTCTTCTACCAGAAAATCCCAGGGATGGAGGCCTGAAAAAGTGGCCCCAGTAGAATTTAGGGAAGCAGGCTCTGTCCTCCGAGACAGAGGGGTTGAGGAAGGCGGGAGGACAGGAGGAAAGGAGGGGATCGGCCCTGCACTGTGCAGACCAAAGGATGGCCACTGTCACCACACAAAGACACAAGATAATGCCAGTCCCCACAGGGTGACATTGTGCTGACTGGGTTTACTCAGAGTTCCCAAGGCTGGGAGAACCTCTGAGAGCCTCAGCAGAGAGCCCAGCCACTCTTCCTAGTGGGAAAGCAAACATTCTGCCTAAAAGGGAAGTTCCTGGGTTTCAAGTTCCACTTCCTCACAGCCAGAGCGCTAACCTAAACCCTGCCCTCTCTTCCTCCGTCACCCCCACAGGCAAACCATTTCCTCTTCTGCTGAGCTCATGGAAACAAACAACAGCTGTCCTCTCATTGATTGGTTTAAAAACAAGAGACTCTTGCTTTACCTCCTCCTTACCTCTGATGACCAGAGACCTCAGCACAGTCCCTTCAGGCCTCCACCCACTCCCCTGGGCACAGAGGGGCAGCCCCTGGGCCACCCGCAGCCTCTCTCCTCCTCCCAGTAGGGACCAGACTCTGCCTGACACTGAGCCACACCCATTCACCTCAGTGGGGTGACTGCAGCTGCCCCATCACTGAGTCTTTTTTTTTTTTTTGAGACGGAATCTTGCTCTGTCGTCCAAGCTCGATCTCGGCTCACTGCAATCTCCGCCTCCCGGGTTCAAGGGATTCTCCTGCCTCAGCCTCCTGAATAGCTGGGACTACAGGTGCATGCCACCACGCCTAGCTAATTTTTTTATTTTTAGTAGAGTCGGGGTTTCACCATGTTGGTCAGGACGGTCTTGATCTCTTGACCTCGTGATCTGCCCGCCTCGGCCTCCTAAAGTGCTGGGATTACAGGTGTGTGCCACCGTGCGAGGTCCCAGCCACTGGGTCTTACCAGTGTGGCTCCTGCATTCACACTTTTCGCCACATCATTTTGTCTCTGCAGTGGGCCTTGCGCAAAGCTGGGAGGAAACAGCCTCTGTAGAAATCAAGGTTTCCTGCCCTGTGAAGGCTGATGCAGTGCCTTGGAGATATTTCCTACGACTTTGCCAGGCAAACTGCAGGCCAAGGAAAAGATCGGGAGTGTGAAGTTCTGAGTTCACAGCTACTCAGAAACCCCTCTACGCCTCATTGTTTTCACCTGAAAGATGACAGTGGCAAACTGCGTATAGAGTGACTGTCAGGGTCAGATGAGATGTGGTTGTGAAGGCGCATCGTAAACGGTGCCACCATGGACACATGAGTTGCTACTTCTGCCTGCCACCTCCACAGACCCCAGGTCACCACCGGCTGCCATCTCTACAAGTGGCCCTGCCTTCCTGAAAACCCCAAACCAAGACTTGCCTCCCTGGGCCTCCGAGTCCACCCGGTCCTGCCTCCTCGGGTGTACTTACTCAGCCTACAGCACAGGGAAATGCACCTGTTGCTTGAGAGGCATGGAAAGTTTCCTCCCGCTTTTTCCACGGTTTGTGTTTGTCTTACCTGTTCCACCTGCTTCCTAGCACCGTGGGAGTATAAGCTGGTTCCTCTGCAGTGGATCCATGGCCAGTACCTGTTTGTTTCCTTGAAGCACAGGACAGCAATAAGTGTGCCAAATGGAAGTATGTGTGGGAGAGGGCACACAGCCAGATGGCTCCTTGGGGCAAAGCCTTGTTTCTACCACGTAAGACTTTGTAGACAATCAGTCTCTGGCTATTGAGGGGTTTTGTGTTCATTTTCTCTTGTGAATAAAGCTAATTTTGGATTCATTGGGATACAATAGTGAACTGAAAGGCAGCTGCCTACAGGAGCTCAGAGAACCAAGCAGAGTCAATCCCTGGGAAGCCTTTTAGACAATGATTTGCGGAGAAGGAGAGGGACAGTCATAAAGTTCCCACGTCCCTCCCAGTCCCAGGCTCACCTTGCAGAGGTGTGGTGGAGGGCAAGCACACCCAGCAGCTTCTTATCTGAAAGCCAACTGGCACAGCCCGCCTCCAGTGGGCCACCCATGTTGCTGGGGCCGTGAGCCTCTGAGCTGAGAAATCCTGGCCAAACAAATGCTCTCGTGCCTCAGAGAGCAGAGGGTTCCAGAAGATCAGGGTAGCTTTATCCCTGCCTTAGCAAGCAGACCTAGAAGTGGAATGGAGAAGGGCTTTTGAATCTCCTTCCAAGGGTCCAGAGAAATCTCCTTGGAAATTGATTCATTATTGATTATTGTAACAAGAGCTCCTCCCCCAGGAAGCTCCCCAGAGTGGTCTTCTTCTAATAGAGGCAGAATTGCATGACGGGTGGTCGGAGGTTCCAGCTGCTGTACCAGACCACTTGAGTTCAAATCTTATCTTCAACAAGTTACCTAATATTCACTATGCTTCAGTTTCCTCATCCATAAAGAGGAAACTACATGATGTCTATCACATAAGATTGTTTTTGAATAATGAGTTACTAGGGGCCAAATACTCAGGGCTCATAATTGTTATATATCCTAGTTTAATTTCTCTACCACTATGAAAAGAAATTATCTCCCTGATTCTGACACCTTTATTTCCTTCTTTTCTTTTTTTTTTTTTTAAGAGAAGTGGTCTCACCATGTTGCCTGGGCTGGTCTCAAACTCCTGGGCTCAAGCCACCTACTCACCTCAGTCTCCCAAAGTGCTGCGATGATAGGTGTGATCAATATATAATATATATGACATTATATATAATATGTTTCTCCTGGCCTCTGAACTCCAGGTTCAGTGAGAGGAGAATGCTCAGTTCCTTCCTGTGGACTGTGAAAACCACAGGAGCCATTCATCAACAGCAATAGGGTGTTGAGAGCCATTTGGGAGTATTAGGAAGCAGAAGGTCTGAGAACCTTTCAAACTAAGAAACTCACCTGGCCACGATGTTCCTGACTTGATTTATTCAGTCCCTGTCCTGCCATGTGGTTATTATAACTATATTATATCCCAGAACTTTCCCATTTATTGTGTTATTTAATCTTCATGATGATCCCACAGAATAGGCTATAAAGATCTTGTCAGAGAAGACAACTGGGACCCTGGGAAGGGTCCCACTTCCTGCCATACTGAGAAGGATCCCTTCTATCTTTGCCCTGGGCTGTTTCACTGAGGAGGCTGCAAGGTGGTTCCATGGAAGACCAGTTCAGAGTCCATAATAGCAGGATGACTTAATGACAGGTTGAATCAGTGGGTTATTTGGAGCAGGCACTGCAGGGAAAGGGCTGGCCCTGTCAGACATGGCTCATCTCTTCCCTCTTCAAAAGCACTCCCTCTTAATGCTTGACCTATCAGAGTCAAGGAAGTACGTGGCACTATTGCTAGAGCCAAAATCTGCAGAGTCAAGTGCACATCCAGCCTGCTAACAAGAAATTCCAGGTGCCCTGAGGACAGTGGTGCTGGCCTCAAAGTCGTAAGAGCTTTCTGGGTTTAGGCGCACCCTGCACTCATGCTGGGAGACTGGGAGTAAGACACAGAACCTCTCCAGACACCTGGCCTGGGAGGGTCATCCTGTCCTGCTTACAGTGGAGAGGGACAGAGCTGTCAGTCCCAGCCCCAGCTCTCCAGCATGATACCAGAAGTCAGGAGCCCGGTGAGCTCTCTGCCTCAGCCACCAACTCTCTGGGCCTCAGTCCCCTTCATTATAAAGTGAGGATGTCAGACTAACCATAGCTAAGATAGCCGTGAGCTTGGACAGCCTGGATGATCCTCTCGGAGCCAAATTATGCTAATTTCTTCCATCTTCTGTCATTTGCCTTCTACTCGTTGGTCTCATATACAACTTTTTAAAGGCTTTTGTCAATTTAGTTCAATTCAGCATTCTCTAAGCAGCTGGTATACAACGGACATTGACCCGATACTGGAAAATCAATGATGCCAAGATATCTGTTTCCAGGTGCTTCCAGTCTAGCAGAGGAAGTCAGGCAAGGGAGCAGACAATGAGATCAGGGTCTCTGGAAGCTGTGGGAGGGAGAAGAACAGGGAAAAGATCCTACCAGGCCAGAAAGGGTCTTCCTGAGGAGACTTGAGTCTGGGAAGAAACTCACCCCTTTCCAGGGGCAAGGGAGAAGGGATTAACATTTTTTGTTTGTTTTATTTTAAGATTTGGTTTCACTATGTTGCCCAAGCTGAAGTAAAATGACTATTCACAGATGCAATAATAATACATTGTAGCCTTGAACTCCTGGCCTCAAGGGATCCTCTCATCTCAGCCTCTTGAGTAGCTGGGACTGTATGTGTAAGCCATTGCACCTGGCTGGGGGGACTAACTTGTAAGTTATTATTTATTTATTTATTTATTTTTGAGACAAGATCTGGCTCTGTTGCCCAGGCTGCAGTGCAGTGGTGTGAGCTCAGCTCACTGCAACCTCCATCTCCCAGGCTCAAGTGATCCTCTCATCTCAGCCTCCTGAGTAGCTGGAACTATAGGCACACACCACTACACTTAGCTAACTTTTGTAACACCATGTTGCCTAGGCTGGTCGCAAACTCCTGAGCCTCAGCCTCAGCTTCCCAGAGTCCTGGGATTACAGGCATGAGCCACCATGCCCAGCCTTAAGTAATTATTTCAAATAGACCAAACACCGCACTAGACAACTTATATATTATTTCATTTCATTCTCATAACCTTTTGAGTAAGTATTAAGCTCATTTTACAGATGAACAAACTAAGGTTCAGGGTGCCTAAAGCCATACTATAGGGTCAAGCTGAGACTCAAATTCAAGTCTGCCCTATTCCAGAACACATGCCTTTTCCACCCAGCTAACAGAGTGTGAAGGGCACAAATAGCTGAGACTTTGCATACTGGGTAGGGCCTGGGCCTGCTGGCCTTTTCTGAATCATCCTGGCCTCCCCCACAGCCAACAGGAGAACTGCCACTTTAAGAGGCACAGCCCCTTAGAAGGGTTGGTTTCCATTCATTTTTAATGGCCCAGCTGCTGTGGTCTCCCTGCCTCCCTATGGGCTAGTCCAGGAGTTTCTCTGCAACTGAGCACTCTCACCACGCTGAGGCCTGTCAATGTTTAATAGCAGCAAGGATCTTATCTTGGTTACCCAAGTCGTTTAGATTACTCCTGCGCAGGGTGCTGGAGCATGAGGGGAGGCAGCAGATGGCAGACCCAGCAGTTACCCCTTTGCTCTGCGGAGGGAGGAAGGATCATGGGAGCAGAAAGGGCGAGAGGGTGGGAGAAACGGAGGGTGGTGGGGAGACACACTGTAACAGGACAGAATTTGCATGGCCCTGCCTGTGTTCTCCACCCTCCCTATTCTCAGCCACCTCCCACAGCGGCTGCCCACTGCACACACTTTCAAGGCCCTCCTGGGAGACCCAAAACACGGAGTGAGTGGTTAAATTTCTGTGAAACTTGAACCTAGATGACCTTTGAGCCCCCTCTGGTGTTCCCTTGGCATCAGAATCTCTGCCTATTTTCAGGGAGAAAACACAGCACTACTTGTCTCTCTTATAAACTGTTGAAAACAGGGACCCCGGGTGCTCCAGGGACATGGACGTGTTGCAAAGGTCACACAAACTATACCTTCAGTACAACCTCACAGACGCATAGATGTGTGAGCTGGGTGGGGGAGAGGGAGTCCCCATGCCCTGGGTCCTGGCTCTAGAGTACCCTAAGTGGGAGGGATAGGTTCTTGCTACTCCCCTGGGCCCAGGGAATGCCTGCATCAGATAGTCAAGTTCTATTTGGGGAGTAGAACATCACAGTTCAGAGTACCAGAGGCCACTCTGATGTTATTTACAGACATTGTCTAAAGATCTAGCCTCCAAGCTGAGAGGAAGGGCAATGAGCTTGCTGCCTTCTCCGATTTCTCCTGCTCTCTGAATTTCTTATATCCTGTCATCATTCCTCATCCCCCTACCTTGTCTCCATCCAGGAGCATGCTATGCTGCCGTATCTGATGAGTCACTCACTCCAGGCTGGGAGCCCGGAGAGAGTGTTCTTAGACAGACGGGGAGGATTGGGAGCAGAGCAGAGGACCCACCACCGGGCCAGAGGACCCAGAGAGGTTCCTAGACATGGGGTTGGACAACTGGGAGTGGAGGAGGGGCAAGGAGGGCCCAGGGAGGCCTCACTGGGTCTGGTGAACATTTCCCTGCCCTGTGTTCTGGAGCTTTCCGCCTGATGGGGGTTACAGTGAAAAACAGCAGGATGCTTTTCTAAGAAGACTTCGGCAGATTGGGGGTGGGGGGCAGCAAGGGTGATTTCATCATTATTTCACTCCTAGTTCAAATGGGAAGAAGTCTGACTGAATGGACCAATAATAGGCAGCACATCAGACAAATGTTCACAGGGCCGGGACCTTTGACTTCTAGGGTGGGTTTTTGAAGTTTGAATTTCCAGAGGCTGGAGAATCCTGAAGGATATTTCTGAGACCCTGTGGAGCTTGACACCAGTGGTGTTAGGATTGAAGGCACAGGGCGCATGCAACCTCCTGTGGCACTTGCTGAGGTTTCCATGCCGATGAAGTCCCTTTACCTTCAACATGCATGCTTGGTGTCTGCGCCAACCACTTCATACCCTTGACCCCCACAAACAGCACAGCCCCTGATATGCACATGATCTGTGTAGCAACAGTACCTACCTCAAAATGCTATGAGAATTAAGTGATATGTGTGGAATGCCTAGACCAACTCTTGGTGCACAGCTAACACTCACTAAGTCAGCTTGCTTATCTGGGGAGGCAAGACAGATGCTTTCTGAGTAGTAAGGGCTACAGGTGTATGCCACCCCATGTCCTACTAATTTTTTAATTTATTTTATTATGTGTAGAGATGGGATCTCCCTATGTTGCCCCGTCTGGTCTCGAACTCCTGGGCTTAAGTGATTATCTCCTGCCTTGGCCTCCCAAAGTGCTGGGATTACAGGGGAACCCAATAAATATTCCTTGAGTAAGTAAATACGTGAATAAAGCCAATGTCACAGGACAGGAGTCTGGCCTAACGGAAAGAGCCCTAGATGGGGCGGGAGGTCTAGGTTCTAGTCCGAGCCCCTCCACTAAGTAGCTGTGGACTTTGGACATCTCTTTTTCATCTCATGGCTTCCTCTTCTTCATCTGAAAAATTAAAATTTTTGTGTAGATGATTTCTGAAAACCCTGCTTCTGACAGTTGGCAATTATGAGATACGGTTTGCTGAGCATCTGTGATATTTAGGAACTATGCTAGGTGTTTCCTATAAATTACCTCTAATATACTGATTCAGTAGTTTGAGGTGGGGTCCAGAATCTGAGGGAGAGGCTGCATGGTCTGAATTTTTATCAAACTTCCTGGGTGATTTAAATTGGTGTCCTAAGGTCCCTTGGTGTGCAGTCATTTGAATGTCAGATGAGAGATTTTTAATTAGTACTATAGGCAATGGGAAGCTATTGAAGGTTTTTAAAGCAGAAAAAGAAGGGTAATGCTATATACAGAGAGAAAGAACTAGGAAGCTAGGAAGAAGGAAGAGAAGTATCTTTGATCTGTTACATATTGAGACTGAAATACCAGAAAAATGCTTCAAAGGTGTCCAGCTCTCAATGGGGAAAAAAATAAATTGGAAGCTCTGTAATAAAGGTGGAGTTAGAGATGATGATTTTGAGATTTATTCTTTATCAGGAGATGGAAATTCAGATACTCCAGAATCAAGGTGGGTAATGCAAATGAGGATTAAGTATAATTATTAAAAAACAGCATTCATCTTTAATAAATGGCAAGTACCAATTTGTTTCAGCAGGGATGCAATAGGTAATGGTAGAGACCATGGTGAACCAGAGGATATACTCCCTGTCTTATGGGTCAGTCATTGCCAAAGAGAAGTGTGGGATGAGTGTTAACAGATATTCTTGCTTTTACAGAGAAATTCTAGATATTTTTATTTTGACACTTCCTAATTATTAAATGTTTACAAGTATTTTTTTTTTTTTTTTGAGACGAAGTCTCGCTCTGTTGCTCAGGAATGCAGTGGCACGATCACAGCTCACTGCAACTTCTGCCTCCTGGATTGATGAGATTCTCCTGCCTCAGCCTTCTGAGTAGCTGGGATTACAGGCACCTGACACCACACCCAGCTGATTTTTGTATTTTAGTAGAGATGGGGATTCACCATCTTGGGCAGGCTGGTCTTGAACTCCTGGCCTTGACCTCCCAAAGTGCTGGGATTACAGGCATGAGCCACTGCACCCGGCCCACAACGAATTTTTTAAGTGCTTAAACACTACACAGACAGAACCATTTATATCTACGGTCAGCTCTGCCTTGGGGAGTTCCAATTTGTGACTTCTGAATTATACAGATGGGATTCAAGACAGAGAGTTGAGTAAACTGAGAAGAAATCCAGGCGAGGCACTGTAAAGAACCACGACCCTCCCAAGCTTCCAAGCTTCCAAGCAGGCTTAAAAGACCCTGGTTCTTTTGGCCACTGGGTGTTTGGTGAGCTCCCATGCTGGTGGCAGCAAGTGAAGCCTACACCTGCCACGGCTATTTCTGCCCGTCAGCTGGAAATCATGTGGCTAGACTTTGAGGTCCTGATACCTCTGATGTTAGATGCCACCTTGGGGAGGGGCCTGCAGCCTTCACTCCACCACTCTGTATGGCCACTTTCATCCCAAACTGTGAAGATGTCCTCTATCCAGGAGTGTCTGAGTCCTGGCTGGAGCAGTCATCTTGTTTAACACATCTTAGACACTCACTTTGTATCAGGAAATTATTGTGTTGTCTAATTTAAGTGCTTTTGTACAATTCAATCTTTCTTTGCTTCTTCTATCTTCAGAGCAGGTGGTGGAATGGGTTACTCTTTAGCTTCCAGACTCTCCTTCAGCCTTCAATAGGGTGTCAAAAAGTCCCTTCTCAAAAAGTGTCCTCAGGACTGGAAAACTTGTTGCTACCTGCAGATTAGAAAGCTGTTTGCTTATTATATGTTAGCAAGCCTTCCTTTAGTCTACATGGGTAGTTTTCTGCTTACCCTCAACCCTAATCATCTTTGCATTATCTATTTCTGTCCCTACTCAGTTCATTCTGGGGTGGAGAAAGGTGTTCAAACCAGAAATATTAAAAATAGCTAGCATCCTCACCTTCCTGTAGTTCTCATTAGCATGTTTTAGAAACAATGTCATTTTCTTCTCTTCTTAAACTCTGTTCTGATTCTAAAAAATAACTCCCAGACTGGCTGGCCTGGAACTGACCTTGAAAGGTTCAACTTTGTGAGAAAATGATAGGGAACCCACAAACATGTCCTGATCATTACCCAAAAATGCCTCCAAAGAGTTATGATATATTTAGCAGTATCTCCACCCTGATTAGGAAATGAAGAAGAAGCAGCTGGTCTTCCCTGGGTGATGTTTCTTATCAGCTCTGGCAGCACAGTAAAGTTGTCACCAATGAGGCCTATAAAGAGGAGCGATCAAATTAGCATTTGCGCCAGCTACACTCAGACATACTCCACCAAAATATACACTCTACCCTGATGCCCACATTTCTCAAGACAACCTTCTTCAACAGATACCATTATATGTGCATGTTAACATAGCTAACACATACCCATATCCCCTTCTACCCACAAACATCAGTGCCCACGTGCAATCTAAGTATGTATGTTCACTCAAATATGTATACTAATACCTCCCTAACTACACTGACACACACACACAGACCAACAAAAAATACAGACTGCATGGTGTAGAAATGACCTGCTGTTATCCTCCAAGAATATTAGCCCAGCCTCTGCCTACCTCACTCAACCTCAGGTTTCTACTTATGCTCAGAAAATTGAGGCAACCAAGCCAACATCTTTCCCAACAGCGCTGGGAAAGATAGAAATCACTTGTAACCACCAGGCGTGATGGCTCACGCCTATAATCCCAGCACTTTGGAAGGCCGAGGCAGGCGGATCATAAGGTCAGGAGATTGAGACCATCCTGGCCAACATGGTGAAAACCCATCTCTACTGAAAATACAAAAATTAGCTGGACGTGGTGGCACGTGCCTGTAATCCTAGCTACTCGGGGGGCTGAGGCAGGAGAATCGCTTGAACCCGGGACTCGTGGAGGTTGCAGTGAGCTGAGATGGCGCCACTGCACTCCAGCCTGGTGATAGAGCAAACTCCACCTCAAAAAAAAAAAAAAAAAATCATTTGCAACCATCCAGTTGCTTCTGAGCTGGAAATGGAGAGCAGGGCTGCGTGCTACCCCCACAGACAGGGCCAGCATAGAGGTCTGAGGATTGGGATCCACTTCTAAGTGGGAATATGGGCTGAAGAGAGCCGGTGAGTCACTCCTGAGTGGGTCACACAGGTGGGTCGTGCAAGTGGGCGAGATGAGCAACCAGGACCAGAGGAACCAATAGGTCTGAGGTCACATGGCACAGAAGTTCCAAAGTCCTGGGATTACAGGTGTGAGCCACTGTGCCCAGCTGCACTGTATATTGACTTGGAAACTTTGAATGATGAGATAAATTAAGCTTCTTCTCCCTAGGCTTGTCTATAGAAAGAAAAGAGGAGGGCCAGGCACAGTGGCTCATGCCTGTAATCCCAGCACTTTGGCAGTTTGAGGCTGGTGGATCGCCTGAGGTCAGGAGTTCAAGACCAGCCTGGCCAACATGGTGGAACCCCCATCTCTACTAAAAATACAAAAATTAGCCGGGTGTGGTTGCAGGTGCCTGTAGTCCCAGCTATTTGAGAGGCTGAAGCAGAAGCGTCGCTTGAACCCAGCAGGCGGAGGTTGCAGTGAGCCAAGATCTCACTATTGCACTCCAGCCTAGTAGACAAGAACAAGACTTTGTCTCAAAAAAAAAAAAAAAAAAAAAAAAAAAAAGAAATAAAGAAATGGGGAGAAACCAAGGAAACGGGCGTGGGGTATTTATGGAAAAACTCTGCCCAAAACAACGTACAAAAACAAAAACCCAATTATAAAACAAAGGTACACCCCAG